>JAGFZM010001998.1:4813-16689 GCA_017657215.1 Limnothrissa miodon | reverse complement strand
GCTTTGAGTTGATGTGTGTGTGTGTGTGTGTGTGTGTGTGTGTGTGTGTGAGTATGTGAGTATGTGGATGTGTTGCTTTTTGTATGTTCGTCATCCATGTCAGATAGATGCAGATAAGATAATGCAAAGGCAGAGGTGACGTTACTTACTGTAGCCGTTTCTGATGCAAGACCAAAATGCTATTGCTGACCTTTGGTGATGCTTATATTCAGTAGCAGAGCTACAGGTCAAAGGTTGTGGATGTTAGGCTTGGTCGCTGATACTGATGCTGTCGCCATAAGCCTCACATCGCAACATGTGCATATATTCGCAATGCGTATGCAGTTTTGCTCTGCTTTTTGTTTGTTTAGAATGCGAACAGATTAAACCATGCACATTTCACGCATCTCCTGTGCATCAGCTCCACACAGCTCTGGTCTCTATATATCATACCGCCTTTTTCAGTTGGTGCAATGGACCGTTCCTGGTGAACACATGTCCATGCATGCATGTCCCTGATTTTCATCTCAGAGGTCTGGTCACCTTTGTTTGGGTATAATAGTATAAAAGTTGTTTTGATAGAACTTTCTGTGAATTCTGTATTAATAATGCATTATAAACTGCAAATCACGAGTAGCCTATGTTTCAGTAGTAATATAAGTCAGTAATTAGAAAGCTTTTTTAATACTTCGTTTATACTATTTTTTTATGATTGGGTTTAAAATGTTATATGGTTACTGGTTTTTACTTTTAAGATATGTAGATAGCTAAGCCTATGAAGTGTGATTAAAGATTTAATACTTATAACTTTTTTATCTAACAATTAGATTGTGTGTTTTTTCCCTCATGGAACCCACAAACAGTTCTTCCAGGACATTAACGTGTCATTGCACAGTTTGTGAAACAGCACTCTAGATAAAATGAGCTCACTCTAAATTATGCTGAAATGCAAATGCTGATTTCAAAGAGCTACCAGTTTTGATGAATTCCCCACCTTACTCTTCAAATTCTCATAATTGGACTGAAAAATGAGCCTGTCTGTAGTAGATAAAGTGGTAGTTGAGTTCAGTGGATTTGGGCCAGCCCCTAAAGCCTTGTTCTAACTGTAATTAACAACAAAGTGACTACCAAGGCTGATCCTAGATCAGACCACAGTAAGTCAGAGTTAAAAATACAACAGTGAGGAATCAGTAGGGAGTTTCCCGCCCAACCAAGTCCCCATTTTTATCCTACTGTTAGCATATCCACTTTTTCTGACTAATTAGCCACAGCAAGAACATATGGCTGAGGTCTAGACCTGGAGGAGGAATTGGCATGTGTGTGTGTATATATATATATTGTGATGTCACAAGAGGCGACACAACCCTCAACGGGACAGCTCAAGTAGCGCGAGGACACAAATTATATACATCACAATATATATATATATATATATATATATAGTAACTAGTCACATGTGTTATATATATATATATATATAACACATCTGTGTGTTTCATAGAGGTCACCTAGCAAAGCTTGTATAGTTGCTAACAATAGCAATAGTACCACCAATAGTAGAAACAAACATTTGGAAGAGGTCTTAGTTGTCAGTTATTCCTGGTTTCTAACAGAAGCTGGAAAATAATTTTGAAAAAAAAAAAAAAAAAGATAAATTTGTGTGGCCACTTTCGCTTCGGCTAAAAATGTGAACTGGATAAATACAAAAATGGTGAGACTGGGAACAGTTAGGAACTAAGAACAAGTCTGCCTCAAATTCAGTATTACTGTACATATGGCTCAAATGTGGCAAAAGTTTGGCTGGAAAGTGTCAGGTAACCAATTCCTGTGTCCCAGAGACCTGACGCGGACCAGGCTGAAAATCACAAAGGACATTAATTTGTTGAAGGAACCCTTTAAGACCAGTCAGACACTGCAGTGATGGACGAGCTGTGACTGTGGGGTGGTGAGGGTGTCGAACGCACCATAGGCTGATCCATGGGCTTATCACTAGGACGTCGTTGTCATTCGATCAAAGGTGCTTTACAGGGGCAGACATCAAATCAGACAAGACAAGCCACTTGAGCTGTTTGCATACAGCAGCGAGGTGAAGTTGAAAGTGTGTGTTTGTGTGTGTGTGTGTGTGTGTGTGTGGGGGGGTGGGGGTCTCAGAGAGAGAGAGTGGTTGTGGTTGAAAAATGTTTTGTTTATCACATTCTCTCTCCAGGTTTATGTAATCAAAGAATAGAGACATGAAAAGCTGTCTGCTTTGCTGCACTCACATCTTTCCCTCGGCACCACCGTATGTGTGTGTGTATCAGACCTGTCTTGATGGCGTTTCTTTCCAAACAACACATTTCTCACATCAGTTGATCCCAGTGACACAACACCCCTCAACAACTTAAATATATATGAGCTGTATTTGTTTGCTGTTAAATGTTGCCACGGCGCTAGATAAACTACACCGCCTATCTGGATCATCTGAATCTTCCTGGGACCCCATCAACAGTCAGTTGCACCTTATCAATATCCAATAGATTCTTACTATGTACCTTATGATTGCAGATAAAAATGAAAAAGATTTGGATGATAAAAATGGAAAGCCTTTTCTACAACTCAACTACAACTCATTCATGACCTCAGAAGCCCCACTCCTGCAGTACGGTGGGTCTTGAGCCTGGTCATTCCAGTGGATTTCTGGAAGTCCGCTTGTGTGTTTGTACCGAAAAGAATCAGCATGGCCCGAGGACCCGTGGGTGCTTGATCCCTGCCTGTCGTTAACATAGCAAGCAAAAGGAGCCTGCGGCGGCGGTGAGCTGTCTGGAATGATGGCTTTCCTCCACCCTAATGCAGGAGGGATTCCACTTATATAATCCACTTCATCCTCCATCCTGTTTTATCCCCTGCTTCATCACCCACACACACATACACTGACATACACACACTTACACAAACACGCACACACACTCACAAACACACACGCACCCATGTTTAATTGGGTGGGTTTCCCATGCAATCCACTCCCAGTGGTGCTTTAATTCACTGATTCCATTACGGAGAAAGGGATTTTAGGGACAAAAAAAACACATAAAATAAACATAAAAATAATCGGATAACACAGAAAGTCAATATCCGTGTCTTTGTTGTGATGTCGGAGAATGACAAGCTTTGTCAGCTCGCATTACATGACTGTGTGTCATGGTTTTCTAGATGAAAGCTATGGGTTGGGGATCAACGGCATCCGGCCTTCTCCCATTAACTCTTTACCTAATAACACTTTCAGTTATGATATTTACCACTATAAATAAACTCAAATAAAAAAGTAATCAGGCAAAAATGGATGGATGGACAAATTCATGATTAAAAAACGTATGCTCCTACAGTAAGCCTTGTTTTTCTTGTCTGATATCAATCATGAGAGAAAACTTTTTCTGCCCTGTTAAAAGTAAGAATTTCCCAATGTCACCAAGGACACAACAACAGAGGAGCTCATTAATGAGGAACGAAAAGCCAGCTTCTTACCCATATGGCACTATATTTGCATTAATTGCCTCCACGAGGACCACACTGATTGCAGACCATGAGAGAGGGAGAGAGAGATAGTCGGTAATTGTTTTATCAACCATCCTGCTCTCTGGTTCTATCCCAGAAGAGTTCTGACTCATCGACCTCCATTATTGATGTCTCGCCATGTGCCCATTGTACAGATCCCAACCCCCCTCCCCCCTACACACACACCATCCTATCTGGCACGCAGCTTCTGTGGAAAGCCTTTCAGCGGTGGAGGAAAACACAAGGATTCCTGCAAAGCAGCAAGTACTGTAAGGCATGCGTAAGGCTGATGCCTGGTTCCACAGAGGTCTCTGACTACAGTTACAGTTACAGTTGTTTATAGGAGAAGGAAGCCAGATTAGGACTGGACTGCTTGTGATATGAATCTTTTCTAAAACAACAGTAAACAATCTTTGTTTACGGAGAATCCAATGCAATTACAATGCATAACATCTCCAGCCCGGAAGAGCTCATGTTTGGAGTGGGTTTGCAGTCATCAAAAGTTTTCATCAAAATATTTCCTCTGAAGCAAGCGTTTGCAACTATACTAGAGACATACAACAATGTGCCTTGAAACTTTTTTTTTTTTCACACTTCCATCACCTCAAGAGGAGTAATGATGGGTAAAATTCCCCATGTTTTTTCATATAATTGTCAATCTTTCCCCAGGGTTTATGGTGGCGCTTCCTTGCTGACTGAACTACTACTGTACCACTGCTTTCCGCAGGTTAAGCGTGGCGGTCAAACTCCGTTTAGTGAGTCACACAGCCAGTCAGACGGAGCCTGGTCATGGCAGCCGACAGACCTGGAGACAATGAATCACTGCCTGAGACAAAGGCTAGGTCACCCTTCAGCAGATGTCCTCTTGCACCTTGGCTGATCCATCACAGCCGTCACACACAGCAGTCTAGGACTACTAGCCCACAGATACCAACATTCGCTTTAACAGTTTAACACTAGCCCACAGAAACAAATCCATTCGGTAGTTTAAGATTATATTACAGAAAAAGTTATGTGAAGGGAAGACCACAGATAATTGCTGTCATTTTGACCATCCAGACCAAGCCCCTACCAATGTACAGTACAGCGATGTTTACAATGGAATTGTCTCGTGGTGCTTTACAGATTTACAAGGAGCCCCCAAGATCAACTGGGACAAGGAAAAACTAATCACAACTCATCACAATTCCACAAATTAATAAATCAGATGAAAATAGTCATGACAGTTCTGATTTTACATCCATGCCAACAATCTTGCTTGATGAAGCACAGCGTGTGTCATTTGTGTTTTGCGTCAGTCGTAATATGAAGAATTGGAGTGATGACCTTTCTACAGCACATGCTCATCAAGCCTTTGGCAATGACATTTAAGAAAACAAACAAATAATTTAGAAAATAAACAAACAAATATTACACCCTAGAACTAATATTATTCCTATTGGATCTTAGTTCTGCATTAGACCATTGACCAGGCATCCTACTACGTACTATATTACATACTGCATACTACATATAAAAGGCATCAAAAATTCTGCATTAGCCTGGTTCAAATCATACCTCTCTCGTCGCTAGTTTGCACATGCTCATAATGAATCCTCATGTGACACTGAAGGAAAGTATAGTGTACCCCAGTTGTAGGACCACTGTTATTCTCACTCTACAAGCTAATAATACATTAAAACATTATAATTATACTGGATACTGTAAATACTGTATAAATATATACAACACTGTACAAATAAGTTGAATTGATTTAAATGTAATCAAACATCTCTTCGAACTCTGAATCAGCTCTTTATAATTCTCTAGTACTTATTAAAAATCAGATTATGGAGAGATTGCATCAGTAGAACCTTCTTAATTCTCCATCCCTTCCTGGGGGCTTCATGTCTGAGATAGCATGCCTATATAAATACATTCTCCCCTTTGCACTGTGGCAGATGCTACGTACGCACAAGCATGTGCCCTACTTTACCATCTTATTAGTATGCTGAAATCTGGTAATAAAACCAGAAGAGAACAGATGTGTCTACAGCTATCCTTTAGCAGACACAGCTCTCACATGCACCCATGTGTGTCCAGTCAAAGGACCACTAGCGGACACACGATAGAGTGGACATCATGAAAACTGATTTTTTTACTAAAAAACTGAAACAGTGTAAGAGCAAACACAAAATAGTGTCTATGTGCATGCATGTTTGTTCCATGTGTGGTACTTATTTTAGGCTGTTAAGCAACTTATGCTTAGAATATTCATATAAATACCTGGGATCTTAAATACATATTAGTAAATATATCAAGTATTTATGGAAATTTAAGGCAAATTAACTTTTTGCCAGGTCCTTAACACTAATGTAATGTCAGTGGTATGATATGAATGATTATGTGATTAAATTGTTTTCACATTTTTGTATTATTTATAACATGTATTTTAATAAAATATACAAAAAGACTCACAACTGAGAAGAGTGCATTTGAATTCAGGCAAAACTGTCTTCAAGATGTCATAGTCGTTTTGGGCTTTTTGCAGTTAATATAACAAAAATACTGAAGCAATATCACAATTTTAAGTTCAACTTGCTGAACCTTTTTCTGCCCATCCATGCTTGAAAACCAATGAACAAGAGGAACAGTCTGAAGTTGAGGTCAGACCGAGCTGCTATGTCATCTGGCAAAACCACTGACCCTTAAAATATCAGGGGGCAAGTGCATCCCGAATGTAAGGGCGACATCAGTGAGCATCACAGTGGCCCAATAATTTGCCAAGGGACTGAGCTAACACAGAGTAAAATGAGGAAGAAGAAAAGCCTGTGACTACAGGACGATGTAAACACACTCCTGAGAGGGGTGAGAGGGGGGGGGGGGGGGCAAACAGCTCTAGGACTGCTTCAGTGGACATGAGTAAGTGTGTGTGTGTGTGTGTGTGTGTGTGAGTGGTCTGCATGTGGGTCAGAAAATGTGTGTGACCTAAGGGGTAAGGAACTCTAAGACCAGTAAACACACACACAAACTCTAGTCTATGTGACACACACAGTGTCACAAACACACCCATAAACACACACACACATTCTGTATGTATACACACACAAATGCCTGCCATGGTTATCGTGGACTTCCAACAAACACCCTTCCTCATGAATCCCTCTAAGATCATGAATTTTCCTTCCCTGGGGACAAGTAGGTTGGGCTTACTCAAGTAGAAGAGCACATCCCAACATGCTGAGTGGTGACTAGAGAGGGACAAGATCGCTGCAGGGTAAGGAACGAGGCTCTTCCTCCCTTCCCTCCCTCATCTCCTCTCCTCTTTTATTCTCTTTTACCGTTTCTCTTCCTCTCCTCTCCTCTCCTTTCTTCCCTTCTCCTCATCTCTCTCCACTGAACTCTGTGAGTGCTGTGATGATGCTCCCAGAGTGACTCATGAGGCAAAGCTACACATCGCTGAGCTGCATTACTGGAAACAATCACAGCCACAGGATACCTGAGCTAGAATGTGCTCCCAGCACCTCTCAGGGATGGACTTCTTTCAGGGTTCTTTCCTGAACAATACTGCATCTCTGTTACTATAGGATAAAATCCACCATTAACATATTGTTTACATTCCTTAATTTGTTCTTGCATTTGGGCAAATACAGTAGATAGGAAGTATCTCGCTAGTCTGTGTTCAGTTGGTTTGTTAAATAGCCTAAATTGCAATATTCAACACTCTGGACAATCATTTCAAATCATTTCTTTGCAATAACTAATTCATTATAATAAGGTATTTTATTTATTTCTATAACAAAAGACATAATTAGTTAAACTGCAATGTCTGACATTGGCTCGTTCCCTGGCTTAGTATTTGTATTTAGTTTAGGGTCTTCTTTTCACTGATTGCTACAAACTGAAAATAATACTTTTGATTCAACCCTTCGCAAAGTTAAGGGGGTAAACCAGGGTAAAGAAGGGAATAATTATAACCCCTCACCCAAACAAAAGGCTTCTTGGTCCTCTGGGACAGCCCTGCATTTCACACTCCCACGGGACTGCTCATTTAACAGTGTGGATAAAGAGGACAGTCGTGCCCGGGTTGCATCATTAAATTTTCAAACTCTGAAATTTGTTTGTTGACTGCAAAGTCATTTGGGGTTCCCCGTGATCAAACAGACGGTTGTCGAGATCAAAGACGCAATAACACACATCTGGGATACCACGCAGGCACGTAGGCGCGCAACACTGTTGTACTGTACATAATCGTATGCTTTTCGACGGACAACAAAACAAACTGACGGAAACAGACTTGACGCCTGAAGGTTTACAGACAAAACGCAAGTTTAAACTCTATCAAGTTGTAATCGAGCCCTTGTCTGAAATGAACATGAACCTAAATAATATGCAAAAAAACATAAGCAAAATGTTCTCATTGTATTTAGACCAAAACTGAGAAAACGCAGGGTCTAATACGCAGAGCGAACAGATGAGTCCATGTATGCAGATATCAATAAATACTTTTGAATGACAATGACTAAATTAAATGGTGGGGGTAAAACTATCCAACAGGTGCTTTTCGATAAAAGCTTTATGTCCACAAAAAAGGCTGAATGACTTGAAGCTCATACCTTATAAACGTTACAGTATCTGCATTTAATTTAGCTAAGAAACAACATTGGATTTCCTTCTAATAACGTGGAAGTCCCACGACAGGAACATAGAAGTGCAATCCCATCAGGGTTTACGCATGGCACAATGTCGCCCACAGCAACGTGTATAAGTAACCGTGCGCCAGTCACTTGTGACCATTAAAATCGTTTGACTGACCTAATCCCATATGGAAGTGAAATCGCTGATTTACACAAAATCATATACTAAACACTCACTGCTGTATGAATAGGAGTTAAAGCCGCAATATTTCTGACTGTTAAATTATCAGTAGCTCGTTACAGTAGAGCTTACCTGCGCAGCCATCAGTGACAATTCCATTATCAACCTTTTTATGTTCGACGAAAACTGCAGTTGGTCTTGTTCAGTGATATAGGCAATTTCTACAGCCTCACGGTAAAATGTACTCGAAGTGAGGTTCAGACACGTTTCGTTGCCGGAGCGCGAATGTGTTGCTTCATCTCCTACTCACTGTCGCGGTGGGCAGGATGCTTGCTGCAGGCGTGCAAGGCAACTTTACAGAATTATTCATGCCAGTTTTCTTTTGACAGTTAAACTCTTTGACACTCTAGTCTTTCTTTCACCAACTAACACCCATCTCTCTCTTTTTCATCGTGTGTGATGAAAATACTATGAATTCCAGTATATTTCTTGAATTGCTTATTGTTTTGAATATATATCATGGTTGTGTGAAGTCAAGATTGACCATAGACAATTCTGGACCTGGGTTGTAAATCACTAAGTGTGACATGCATTGTTTACATGTTATTTTCATACAGTTCAATGTTGAAATAAACAGATAATAAAGTAATCTGCAATGTCTGTTGATTAGAATATTGGCTACAGTGACAGTTTGCACTTTTTGATTGAATAAAACAAACAAAAAAAATAGTAAGACTTTAACCAGACTTAAAGAGTTTGCATAAAAAGGGTTGTCACATAGACAAACATAGGGAATGTTATATATACAATTTCACATAACTTATCATTAAATATTTATTATTTTCATGTTATATCAATCAAGCAGTTTTGAGTTATTAAATGTACTTGAACAAAGCAGAAAACACCAACAAACAAAACAACAACAAAAGACAACAACAAAAACAGATTTGCCATTTTCAATTATATTGAAGCAACTTCACACAGTATAATACATATGTTCCTATCCAATTGCAGTGTGTAAGCCATAAATTGATAAATGTAAATAAGCAATAAGGTCTGGGCTTAGGAATTATCTGACTGTTTCTTGTAAGAGTGTCTTCTGTCCTTAACATCCTTAAGCCAGATGTCCCTCTGTAAGGCCTGTTTCCTTTTAAAGCACACCGCCGCAGGCTTAGTGTCCCTGCCACTTCTCAGAGCCACGGTGGACATGTTTTCGTAAGCCTTTGTTTCGTAAACACAAAAAAGGGCTGCGTAACAGACAAGCTGTCACTCAGAGACGTCTGCGGTTCTACAGTCGGCTGCAGGCAGGCATCATCCCAATACAGCGCATAACACACATGCCAGAAAGGAAAGGAAGAACAAAGAGAAGGAGAGGAGAAAGATTGTAAAGCAACAAGGGAGAAAAATGCCATTAAGCTGCAGGCTCGGGTCATCTCACAATAGTTGTATTTATTGTGCACACACAAATACACACACATCCACCCACACACACACACACATCCACACATACACACTCACACACACACACACACACACACAGACACACACACACACACACAAAGGTTTGGGCTATTTTCTGAGAGTTGTTCGCCCCTCCATTAGTAGGAGAGGACAAGTGAAACCATCATTGGCACCCTGCAGGAGGGCAGTGTAGATGGGCAGTGCATGTGTGTGTGTGTGTGTGTGTGTTAGGAGGTAAGTGCTCTTCCTCTCTTTCTCAATTGACAAACATAAGAGCAAAACATTTTATCCACCACTTTGCTCAAAGCCACCAATTTACTGGAATTGAAGGAGTCACCCGCCCCCCAAACCACCACACACACACACACACACACACACACACACACACACACACACACAAACACTCACACGCAAACACAAACACTCACACACACACACACACTTTTCTTTTGCACTATCCTCCAAACTACACAAGAAAGAGTAAATTCTCCCTTTTGTTTGTGATGGTTGAAGTGCCTTTTTATCAATTGCCCTAGTATTAAAGACAAAAAACATACATCACCTTTGTGCCTTCGCAGGTTTGACTGGTAAATGTAGCACCTCGGCACTACCTGGCTTTAGACCTTAGTAGTCTAGAATAGGTCTGTACATCATACACCTCGTATGCATGTTGAGCAGATTATTGTAAGCTTCAAAAAGTTAGAATGTTATGAGGTTCTCTCTCTATGAGGTACTCAAGAATTTGGGTGGAGCAATTTTTTCCAGCTTCTTGTATCCCCCCTGTACAATGACAACAGATGAGGGTAGACATCCGGCACCTTGCCATCACTAGTTCAGTACTGCCCATTTTTCAGGTAATCAAACATTCTGATTTGACCGGCGGTCAATTGAGTAAACAGGTCCTACTTGACTGAACATTAAAACTGAACAAATACAGTGTAAACTCAATGCTCAGCTATGTCAGCAGTCTGGGGGCTGATGACAAATGTGAATACTTACATAAAATCAAATTCATTGGTGGAAAGTGTCCTTTTAGTCAGACTTACAGCTCAATAAATGTCGCCACTTTATAGCCAGAGATGTTTTACCCTGATATCTAATTGATTCCCCAAGGAAATAATCTTGTTTCTGTGTAGTCTCATAGTTAACTAATATTAAGTCTTTTCTTACTTACTCAGTTCTTCTTGTGATTATGCTGCAATTTCGTTAAGTTGTGTTTAGTTTCAGGTGTTTGTATTAACATTCACTAACATTGCCTAACTATGATATTTATTTGATTTGTGAAGAAGTATCCCGGCATTAAAGCACCATTTTTTAAAATCTGTTCACAGTTAAGTTTTGCCCAAATAGTTACAACGTCAGTTTCATTTGCATCTCTTTAGAGTGTTACTTTGTGGGTCATGGCATCAACCCCCGGTCACTTGCCTTATCTCCCAACAAGTAGGCCTAGCACATTAGCCTGAGATCAATTTTCACACTCTGGCACATGGAGTTTATAAATCTTTTTAAATGAAGAATTACAAATCTCTGGAGACTCACCAATTTTGTTTCATGCTGACAATTCTTATTTTTTTTCTACCCTGTTAATGGGTGTGTCTGTTTTAAGATTACATTTGTGACGTGATATTCCCATTATTCATTAAGACTACTGTATTTTATTCTGTTGTAGGCTATTCCGTCCTATTCTATTCTTCTTTTTCTATTTTCCTTTTTATCTTTCTTTGCCTCATTCTCTCCACCCTCTGTCTTTTTCTATTTCTGTCTTCTGTCTTTTGAAGACCTCTTTGGTCACCCCATCTGACTCCAGGCGTAAAGGCTTGAAGTTACATAGTTGACATTAAACATGTGAGTGGGTGTTTGTGGAAAGGACTCCCCCTGAAAGTACTGCAAATACTTTTTGCCCACCGAGGTGACAACATGCCAGAGGAGCGGATGCGTGCATCGAAAGCCAAGATGCCTCAACTCACCCAGGGTTACATGTGATCTGCGTTTCTATGACGTTAAGTGAGATGTCGTCTCAGGGTAGACTTTTTTTTCACTTTGTCCAAACTTGACTTTTATTTATTTATTTACTTTTCTTCTCTCTCTCTCTCTCTCTCTCTCTCTCT
>JAGFZM010001997.1:2500-10100 GCA_017657215.1 Limnothrissa miodon | reverse complement strand
ACACACACACAGGCATGCACACACACTTAGGCATGCAAAGACATACTTACACACACACACACACACACACACATACACAAAAATGCAGATATGCACACACTCATGGCAGGCATGCACGCAGGCATGCAGAAACACACATGCAAATACATTCACAAACCTAGAAGAATGCAAACACACACGCACACACACAGAGACACACGCACACACACACACACACACTGTTTTATGCATGGACACACGCACCACTCGCAGCGACACTTGTCTGCCCTCTATTAAGTTTGTGTGTGGGGGTCAGGGCAACTCCCAGCTTGCTCATGTGTTCACAGTGTTCTTATCTTGTCTCATTTTAGTAAGCAAACTTTATCTTTACTTTTATTTGACTTGACGTCTGTGATGCTCTGATGCTTCATCAACTGGTCACCTGAAGTAGTTGAACACTGCCTGTATTTTACCCTACTGCATGTAAATAACATTTACAGTAAAGGCAGAAGCCAAACATTCATATCCAATTATCAGGTGGTTTGCATTTATGGCCTGGCTGGTGATCGGTGGTATGCAGCAGCCAAATAAGTAGCAACAGTTTCCCTAGGTGGGGGAGATTTAGCCGAAGCCCTGGCTTACTGGCGACCAGGTTATAAAAAGACCATGCGAAGCCAGTGGGTGGCTAAGCCAGTGTCACCTGCTAGCTCCTTTTTAAATACACCTTCTTCTCTGGGTTAAATCAATATACGAATCAATGGGACTTGTCAATGAGACAACACACACACACACTCTATAACACACACACACACACACACACACACACAGTTGCATACCATCATATACAAATATACTGGTATACCCCTATGAAATTAATCCTGGCCACACAGACGTGGGCCACACACATACATTCACAAACATACATTTACACACACACACACACACACACACACACACACACACACATACAGACCACCTCTATCTCCAAATCGCAATGTCAACATAGCCTGATGGACTTCCCCCAAGTAGCGGATTAGGGCTTGCGGACGGCCCACCCAAATGAACAAATACAGCTACTTCTCCAAACAATCCACCAGCTTCGCCGAGCAGCCCTCCAAAGTTCTGACAACACACACACACACACACACGGTGGAAGATACAATTGTATAGAGGTGGCCCGTGAAAGCCGGTCGACTACTACTTGCTCGCCAGTCCCACACAGAGTCTGGACTGTACGGGCCAAGCAGGCTAAACAACAAATCCTCTGTACGGGCCTGAAAAACAGCCTCTGTGCCGTTTCAAAGTTTGTTTAGATTTTTTTTCTCTTCAAAAAAAAACTAGTCTCTCAAACAGAGTAAGCTTTCTTCTGATCAGTTTTCCTTCCTGGAATGAAAAAAAAGGAATGTTCATGACTCACACACATTAGGTATCACATCGAGAACTTACTATAGATTGTGGAACGTGAGTATGACTTTCCAAGAAATGATAGAAATATAACTGGCTGACAAGCCACGGAAGGATCAATAACATTGACTGGGGCCGTGGTGGCGGCCGAGGCGTCAAGAGTGTGAGTGTGTTTGCGTAGGGCTGAAAGCGGTCAGTTTGTGGCGTGGCCGAGACTTGAACGTGGTCCTGGCCAGGAATGTGCCATAGCTATGCCAACCCCACCAATTCATCCTGACACCTACTCCTCAACCAGTCCAGCTGTCATCTCCTTTGCAAGATCAGGCACAAAAACAGACACAGATACACAATCACACACACACACACACACACACACACACAGCAAAAGCAGCCCCCTGATCATCCACAACATAATCCAAGCACACCCTTGCCAAGGAAAGGATTAGAAGGCTGGCAGTGCATTGTAAATTAGACACATGTGCACCAACACAACGCGCACACACACACACACACACACCAACACACACACAAACAAACAAGCTAACATTTTCTACTGCGGAGTGCTACAAATACACACCATGGATATAGCCTCAAATAACAATGTACTTACAATGTACAACAATGTCCTTACAATGTACTCTTAGACACACATTGCCACCATGCAAGAATACAGCCAAATATTTCTCACACACATACACATACACATACACATACACACACTGTTGAATTATCCCACCTGGTCACAGCCTGTCGTACACATGAAAAGGCACAAAAGAAATCTTGGCCATCCCTAGAACCAAACTGCACCAAGAGCTCCTCTGCAGCACTGCTTGGCTTCTTCCTCCTCCTTCACCTCCTCCCCCTCCTGCTCTTCCGTCTCCTGTGAGCCTCGCCGCGCCTCCCTGCGCCGTGTGTGTTTTTGTGTGCTGTTTATCCCGGCGTTCCTGTCTCCTCTCCCATTCCTCACTCGGGCTAAGCTCGGCTCGGCGCTCCGCTCCTCAAAGCATCCTGTCAGCGCCGCTGTCGTGTTTCCAGTCCGCCCACCGGGATCCCCGTGGAATTACACACGCGCGCGCACGCGCAGACACGCACATGCACGCAGAGACTCACCCCCCCCCCACCCGGTAGCCAGCATCCAAAATCCAGAAACAGCCGCAGAGAGACGTTTTGCGAGCTAGTGTGTGGTGTGTGTGTTGGTTTCTTGCGTGTCTGTGTGTGTGTGCATGTGTGGAAGAGTTTGTTCCAGGGGTGGGAGGTATGACTCCTCTCCTCTTTCCTCTACCTTCCAGAGTCAGCACAGTTACAATGTATGGAACTGAAAGTGTGTGTCGGCGTGAGTGTGTGTGTGTGTGTGTGTGTGTGTCTAGTTTAGAGTAAAGGTAAATGTGTGTCTGAGAAGGAGAGTGTGACAGAGAGAGAGAGAGAAAGAAATGTGACGGTGCGTGTGTGTATGTGTGAATGTGTGTGTGTGTCAGGCACTTAGGCCAGCCTGGTGCAGTGGCTGAAGCAAAAGTGGTGAGTGAGCATGTGTGTGTGTGTGCGCGTGTGTGACTGTGAGATAGGAGAGAGTGAAGTGCAGGCGCGTGTCCCCGTCATCCCCACCAGCCAACATGTCTGCCATTGTCCCTCCAAGCCAACCGAGAGAGAGAGAGGTAGAACCAAAGACAAATAGAAAGAGAGACAGATAGAGGAATGGAGAGAGAGAGAGAGAGAGAGAGAGAGATAGGAGGGTTTCCCCAGCGTTACAGCCGTCCCTCTACAACAGCTGTGGACGAGCCCCCTTTCGCTCCTCCTCCTCCACTCCTTTCTCTCCTCCTTCTCCTCCTCCTCCTCTTTTCCCCCTTTCACTGGCTGGCCACGGTAGCAGAGATAACCCCCGCGCTCATGCTCTTGGACGAGATGTGTGCATATGTTTGTGTGTGTGTGGTGTGTGTATGTGTGTGTTGAAGGGAAGGCTGGAGTGTGTGTGTGTGTGTGTGTGTGTGTGTGTACGTGTGTGTGTGAGTGTGTGTATGGGGGAGGGGGGTCATACCTCCAGTAAGAGGATTTTGAGCGGGTGAAAAGCGAGCTCACGTTTAATACACTGCCAGACAATGATCCCACACCAGGATACAAGGACGGCCAACTGGAGCAATCACCGCCCTCAATCGATAATGGAAATTTGATTCTCAGGGCTCCGCAGCACAGACAAAAAAAGAGAAATGAGTGGAGAATTAAAACACCAACAAGGAGGCGGGAGGAGAGGGGGGGTCACGGATGTGAGCAATTGGAGGGATTGTGTGTGTGTGTGTGTGTGTGTTGGGGTTGGGGGTTGGGATGGTTCTGGTGGTGGTTGGAGGGGGGGTTGTAGTGTAGGTGGGGGTAGCGGTAGAAGAAAGAGGTGTGTGTGTATGTATGTATATGTGTGTGTGTGTGTGTGTGTGTTTTGTGGGGGCGTGCATCGTCTGACAACAGTAGGGGGATTAGTGTCTCTGTTCTGTCTTGCTCTACTTTCCGCAGCCAAAAAGAGAGATGAGGAGTGGGACAGGCGTGACTGCCGCCGCCTTTACAAAGGAAAGGATGTGGAGGGGAGAAGAGGGGAGAGGAGAGGAGAACAGAGGGGAGGAAGAAGAAAGGACATGTTTTTTTGGTTTCTTTTTTTTTAACAGGATGTTTCTAGTCTGAAGCGTATTGCCTGAGATAAAATCCCCCAACCCCCCAGTCAGCCAGCCCAAAAATCGGAAATGCCCCAATTTTACCGACACGCCGGCACAACGGCAGCCTCGCAGACACGACGGCTGTAAAGAAAGGCTTCTACCTGACATGCTCACTCGCACGCTGTGCAGAGCTGCAGAGGTCTCAGGGCACAGGGGTTCTCCGAAAGGGCCAAGATTTCACGTGTCTGACATGGCGGCTTTTTGAAAAAAGGCTTCGACCTGACACACTCACTCATGCACTGAACACACAAATCAATCGAAGAGGGTAGAAGCTCTTTAGGGGTTGGAGTGTATCAGTCCAAACAAAAAATGTCGGACAAAAACAAACCTGTCTATAACAGAAAACACACACACACACACACACAAAACTGCCCTAGCTGCAGCTAGTCTAGCTTTTTGCTTTACACACACACACACACACACACTCTCAGGTGTCTAGTGGAACAGTCCTCCACGTGGCATCACAAAAGAGGAATGATGATGAAGATGCAGGCCTGAGGCCAGGCATCAGGCAGCACAGCCCACAGCAGCAACAACAACAATGCATACCAGTGAAACATTATACAAGACTTGGCAGCACACAACACAGTCTATGACAAATACTATAAGTACATAGAAGCAAGTACTACAAGTACTATAAAACAGCAGCAGGTACTGCAAATACTGTACGTACATAGTAGTAAGTATTTCGAATACTATAACTATGTAGCATGTACAGTATAGACACTCTGTAAATTCTAATACTACATAGCAATAGCAAGTTGCAAGAAAACATAACACACTCGAACACTGTCAATGCAAAAAATACAGCATAGCACTGCTTAGCAAAACACAACACACCCCACACCTTGACAGAGTGAAGCACAGAGTTGAGAACACACACAACTCAGCACAACATAACAGCCGCACTACAGTAGCTGCTTTACCACCACTCCCTACTCATGCTAACATATTCAATACCCCCCCCCCCCCCAACCTGACCCTGGAGCTGCATTAGCCTGTCTTGGCCCTAAAGAGAAGGCCCACCCAAGCCCTCTGACTGCTCTCTTGGCAGCTGTGGGGAGACCCAGCATTCAAGTTCAGCGTTCTTGTCTCACACTCTCCAGACACACTGTGTAATTGAACTGCCGAAATGTTCCAGATCACTACATCAACCTCTTCTGAGATACATATCATCTATAATTACACACATACCACAGAACTTTCTATCAAAACAGTTTGTACCAGAAAACAATTATGCTTGATGTCCTTGATGCACATATGATGCACATATAAATGTCAATAAAACGCAAAGATAACAATTCTCTATGATTACAGAGATATTCAAGGCTGCAGTTCACACATAAACACACACACGCAAGCATGCGGCACACACATGGCCTCATGCTGCCGATCCTTTGACATTTCTGAGCCAATCCTTGACATCTCCCTGACATCTGAATTCCTGACAGAATTCCTAGCTTCCCGGACAGCTGTGAGTTCCAGGCCAATGTGTGGCCTGTTATCGCCTAACTCTCTGGGTCTGGATTCCAGTGTGGTTTCTGGGATTCCGAACTTCAAAAGCCTCACCCTATATCTTTTCATTTGTGAGATCTATACATTTTTCACAGCACATTCTTCTAGACACATAAAATAACACATGCAAAAAAGTCCATCAGAGCCAGGAGCGGGGAGAAAGGAGTGAAGTAAAGGAGTGTTAAGGAGGTAAAAAAGATGAAAAGATGTGAGAGTGAGGGATGGAAGGGAGGGCATAAAAAAATGTTTTCTGAGCAGAAAAACTGAAATGTAGGACAAGGCACAGCAGTTATGTAGATATGTCTGAGGCTTAAGTTGAAAGAAAGAGTTACAAATGCTTATGAGTGAAGGCAGTGGTAGCCTACTTTCTGGTATTCTGTGTAGTATGCAGACGTACACACACACACACACACACACACACACACACACACACACACATGCGCGCACACACACACACACATATGACACAGCTATAAACTTTTACCATTTCACACCCAACTAGCAGTTTCCACTGTCAAATTCCTACCACACACTTGGAACCCTACTGACACCAATGAACCTAAACTTGAAAGCTCCACATTTCAATCTGGGGACGAATGCCAAACAACAGCGGTCCGATTCCATGCATGTTAGAGTCACTCAGAGCAGAAGTATGGTGATCTCGTGCAATGGCACTGTCCTAAAATAACACCATCTACTTCCTCTTGTGTCCATGAGGGTGGTGCTGGTTGCTGCTGGTGCTGATAGTGGTGGCAGCTCCGGGGAAGGGGTGGTGGAGATGTTGCTGAATGGCACCTTTGTGGGAACTAAACACCAGGCTCCTGTGACATTCTGCTCGGCGTCCGCTAATGCGTAGGTGGGGTCTAGTGTAAACAAGGCAGTAGAGTTGGCATGATCCGGTACCGTGATTTACGCAGGCGCACGCACGCACGCGCACACACACACACACACACACACACACACACACACACACACACAGCACACACCCTAGCTTATTAGAGGACATGGCAGCTTTATATCTATAAAGCCAGGCCACATCTGTTGTAATCCTACTCTTGTAATCTGAAGATGGGGGCTTTGAGGAGCTTGTTTACTGTTTAATATCATGTTTATGGGCCTGTAAAAAGCATTGGGACATCAGTCATGGCAGCACAGGGGAAAATAGCACCCAAGTCATCTGGCTGAGATGCGTGTAACAACAACACACGGCAAAGTCTTTCTCTTCGAACAAATAAAAAAAATACTGTTCAAAGTTCCAAGGGAAACAGATGTCACCCCTGTTTAAAAGCTAGCTTTTCTAAAAAGGATTTTTTTTTTATTTAAAAATATCACATTTTTGCATAATATACCAATCTGATATCTTTGGCTTGGTGTTCCAATGCAGCTGTTGCTACAACAATACCTCCCAAGCAGCCCATTTAGAGAGAGAGACAGAGAGAGAGAGAGAGAGAGACAGAGAGAGAGAGAGAGAGAAGGAGAGAGAGAGAGAGAGGGCTTGTGCTGGTGTTTGCCTGTGGGCTTAGCTTATGCACTGTACGTTGTACTGTACTGATGAAACGTATGTCTGCACTGTACTCTAGGCTGGTTTGGATAAGGGGGCCTGCAGAGTGTACACGTCCTGTCACCAAGGGTGAGGTTTAGGGGGCCCTCCCTGTCAACAGTGTGTGTGTGTGTGTGTGTGTGTGTGTGTGTGTGTGTGTGTGTATGATTGTACTAATGGGGGAGATGTGGTCCTGTGTTTGCCCTGCTGTCCATCAAAACCAGACCAGACCCCTCGAGCAGGAGACCACAGCAGATGCCCAAACACTCTCAAGAGTGAAGGTTTGATAACAAGTATCAGCAACTGCAGTGTGTATGTCTGTGTCTGTGTGTGTGTGTGTGTCTGTCTGTGTCTGTGTGTGTACAGGATTTGTGTGTGTGTCTGTGTGTGTGTGTGTGTGTTTATGTGTGCCTTCTTGGGTACATTTGTGTGTGTCAGGATGCCCTGCAATAACAAGACAAAGTGC
>JAGFZM010001996.1:234654-266267 GCA_017657215.1 Limnothrissa miodon | reverse complement strand
ACATTTGCATATCATTAATATTCGTAAGAATCCTCTCGAGCTATCCCTGCTCTCGTTTTCACCTAACTAAAATAGCTTGAAACAAGACAACCACAGCATATTTTTTTGTCGAAACCAACTCTCATGACATTATCTTAGACAAGAGACCACCACAAAATTAATGAAAATACTATGGAATGAGACCTTTAAGTAAATGCCATTGTGTGTCTGTGCCACTACAGAAGGATGCAAATCAGCTTGCTAGATGCAGTACAGTATGTACATAGATAATAAGAATAATCTGACTGGCTACCATCAGCCTTGAAATGTAAGCAGCAGAGGGGAAATTCCTTTCAATTCTCCCCCTTATACCATCCTGCTACTGCAGTCATGTGTCTAATGTAACGGTATTGTGTTGTTATGACAACTCTGGACAGCTGATCCCTTATTGATGCTTTAAAGGTTTCTGCAGGAAAACAGCAGTGAAGTGAAATATCATTTATTTTTCAAAGAAAACACAGCACAGGTCTATATTGTTTAACATCAACACTGTCATGATGTATAAGCTTATTGTGTCTAAATATAAAAGTTATACACTAATCTTGTTTTTGTTTCTTCCACTTTTGCGTTTTTGAGATCAATAGATTTGAGGGCAGGGCTGTCCAGACATTTGCATACCGCTGCATCTCATCTGTTAGGGTCTATTTCAAAGCCAATGACAGAAAGACGGACACAGGGGCAGACTCAAACAAGGCAGATATTAAGACCAGCTTACTTCTGTCAAATGAGTGTGTTTGAATGCACAGCTGCCAGTATTGGAGAGAAGTAAAGGAGAGAATGTAATATATGCATTGCTTTCATTCACACAATTATTGCCTCTCATATAGGAAATGGAAGTGGTAAATGTTCTCATAACAGCTGGGGCACACTCCTCTTCCAACTTGTGTTCAATATATTCATGATCTGGCATGGGAGGATACAAAGCCCTTCCTCTGATTTGGCTGATCTATCGTGGTTAGTGTCTAGCAGCATTGAAGGTGATTTCCAAAGACAGTTTTCTCTGTGGGGAGGAGCAGAATATGAGGGAGGATGGAGAGAACACTGGGCATTGGGGCTAGAGTTGTAAAGGGAGAGGCAGAGAGAGAGAGAGAGAGTGTCTTACTTCCAGTGTCTTACTTCCTCATATTGGGTGCCATGTATGAACTCTTGCATCAAAGTGACACTGAATATTTAGCGGTCATGTAAAAATGATCAAAAAGCAAACATGAAATAAATGTAATAAAATAAATTTGGCCAGCACATAAAATCGCAGACTAGTACTTGTCCTTGAGTTCACTCATTCACCTCCATTTAGGTTTTGGAACACAGACAACATACTGTTTTTTTTTTAATTAAAGACTTTGAATGAAGTTGTTTCTTTCTGTTCAGTGTTTATGCCCATATACAGTATATATGTCAATGATGCCATCATAAGTTGCCCATCATATACAGTAAGGCCTGCCCATCATACAAGGCCTGCCCCAAGCCTGAATAACAGTTGTGATTGGTTCCTGTTCCTGAGGAACTGCAGAGCTGCGGAGCTGTTTCATAGGACAACACATGGGAAATTCATATCAGTGATCAATTCATGTTGCTACAAATACATTTTTGGTACCTCTCATCCCAGTACAAGTTTTAATGAATGCAGGAATATTCCTGTTCAGAATAAGGAAAAGTCTACAGTGTTACTATGCTGTGGTGATCAGTAC
Source organism: Limnothrissa miodon (assembly GCA_017657215.1). Classification (NCBI taxonomy): domain Eukaryota; kingdom Metazoa; phylum Chordata; class Actinopteri; order Clupeiformes; family Clupeidae; genus Limnothrissa; species Limnothrissa miodon. Next base: position 264,540 of record JAGFZM010001996.1, on the reverse strand, counting down.
CCTAGCCTCAGGAATTCACCTACTTGTCATTTTTCAATGGATATTTAGTAGATATTTACTAGGTATACTTTTTCAGTGCTAAGAGGGAATAAAAATTGCCTAATATAAACAAACAAAGAGCAAGACGGGGCCTTCAAAACACATTAATAATGAATTTTCATCCTCTTGGTTGTAAGGAGCAGATCATTATTATACCGTAAATATGAAGCTCTTTTGAGCTAGAAGAACTACATTAAGTGCCTATTATCTGATTGATACTAAACTGTCTTCCAAGAGGGAGACTTTAGAATTTTTGAAAAAATGTGACTTGCTTTTGAAATATCTTTTTTTTTTGTTCTTTGCAATCCTGCTGCAGAATGGTTGCTAGCAGGCATAAGGAGATGACAAATGTTCACACAGTGCAGCTACGTGCCGCTGGGTTTGCCAGTGATGAAGCACTTGTTCAACAGGAGAAAAACAAGACTGAAAGTCCAACTTAACCATGGCAAAATGGCCACTGAGGAGAGGGTATTTTTTCATAACAGTTTATTCATCACATTTCTCTTTCTGTTTCAGAGTCTTTAATAAAAAGTGCCAGTTTAATTACGCATCAAAGACAGACTGAACAACAGCATCACAATAATCATTTATTTCTGAGAAGATATGGAAATGAAGTGCAGAAATGCCCTTGCTTAAAGTGAAAGAAACTGTAGCAGGCCCATGATTATCAGAATACTTGAAAACTTGTCCAGTGTCCCCTCTTTGGAATGCAGAGTTCAGATCCACTCATATCAAAACGGCACCATCCTCAAGTCTCTGCAGGAGACTGACGCAGCCTGTGATCCCCAGGGCTATGCACATAAGAGGAGAACATCAGAGCCCAAGCCCCTCCTTGGTGTTTTAATAGCAGTGGCATTGTGATTCAGGAAAACCAACACAATATTTTTCCTTAACTAAATCCCCCCAGCTGATCGACTCAGAGAGAGATTAGGCTGTACGCAAATTGTTCAAAAATATGATGTGAAGAAAAACATCCCACTTGTAAGAATCTCATCACACGCAGAATAAAACAGAGTGAGAGAGAGAGAAGGAGGGAGGGAGAAAAAGGGAGGTAGAGGCAGAGAGGAGAGAAGAGGAACATCACAACCTTTAACTGAGAGAATATTTGATGCAGGGAGAAATATGCACACTGTGCAAGAAAGCGTAGAGGAGCTTGGAGCTTCATGGGGCATTTTTAAATATATAGTGTTGATTCTCTGAGAGAGGGCTAGGGAAAGTCTTTGATCAGAGTTGACACAGCACTTTGTGAGTGGGCTCTCCCCCTCCTCCCTCTTCAGACACCTCCCCCACACAACCCTGTTTGCGATAAACAAATGTCTATGAGATCTGCTTTTCAATTTCCCACTCAGAAATGGAGCTTGCTATGCCATAGATTATGTCTATTTAGGGTAACAACACTGTTATTTATATACCCTGTAAATAAATTAGTACTTACTAATTTAGCATACTGCAGACAGGGTGCTCTTTTAGAAGATGGACAACAATACTCTCAGAAACCAGAGGTAGGCCACTGCCAACCACAAGATCAAGCATGGTGGGGATAACACCCATAAGCCACAATTATACAATACATTCACCACTAACAGGGGAGACCACAACATAACTACGTGCACACATACAGTACATACATTTCATCTGGCTGAGTGGCCCAGAGGCTGTACTCAAAGGGGAATGGGGTCGGAACAGGCAAAGGATTACTGCAGTGAGCAGGAGGGATCCCTTCATGTTGTGAGGGGATAATAATGCAAAAAAAAAAAAAAAAACAACAACAACACCAATATTGAGGGCACGGCAAAGATAGAAAGAGAGAAGATAGACAAATTCCTAGAAGTGTATAGAGATAATATAGAAGGTAATCCACTGGTAGCTAATTGGACATGTAAAGTGGTAACTACCTATCTTATGCACTCACTCCACAATCTCGGGAGTAGCCACCAGCATGCAAAGATGGCAAAAAAATGAAAAATAAATAAATAAATAAAGATAAAAAGAATAAATAATAAAATAAATAAATAAAAGAATAAAACATTTATTTAGTTTTAGTCTTAGTCTTTTTGACGAAAATTAATTTTAGTTTTAGTCTTAATTTTAGTCATTTGATTCAATTTAGTTTTAGTCCAATTTTAGTCGACGAAAATACTAAATAATTTTAGTCGATGAAAATATTAAGCAACATATACTAAAATACTAAAAAAAATACAAATGTTCATTATGAGTGAAAATTGTCATACATAGGCGCAAGTAATTGCTCAGCATTCAGGCAGGTTGGTAATGTATCATTAACATGAAGCAACGGAGACGACACAGAAAACGTTAACAGAAACTATGATGCGTAATGTAATTTATGTAATAATAAAAAATCATAGCCTACATGTAGCCTATAAAGAGGCACAATAGCAGACCAGGTCAATAAGAAATAAAAGCCTGCCTGTTATTAAAGCCTGCCTAAAATGAAGGCCTGGGCTTTGGGTAGTCAAAAGTAAATAAAGGCCCCGGACATAATTTCAGGAAATCTGGTATAAGCTGATGAAAGTTCATTTTTTACACTCGCCAATTCGTTTAGCGAGTCACATTTTTATGCTACTACAATGTTTGCATATGGCTGTTAATTTCATTCAGCACAGCAAAACACAATATAGTGTAAGCATGAGCAAAACTACCTTTGAGAAATCATCATGGTGGCTGTTCTGCAAGTACCTCTTCATAACATTATTTGTCGTATTTGTTCCCTGAAGGACCGCTCCACATGCTTTGCACTTTGTTTTGTTTTCCGTGCCATCAAAAGTAAAATGGCCCCACAAATCTCTGAGTCTTTTTCACCCAGCCATAGACATTTCACTGCTACTATCTCCCTTCTTTCTTCATTTGTTTTGACGGCCGCTTTCCCGGGTGCATGGTTAAACTACTGGGTAGCTTCCTGATAGCTTTTTACCACCGCTCAACAACGACAGCTCTGATTGGATTTTTCCTTCTTCTAATCGAATTTCGTCACTGTGTTATTTCTGTTTTGTCTTGTATTTGTTGACGAAAATGTCAGTTAATTTAGTCTTCCTTTTCGTCTCAACTAATAGCTTCTATTTTAGTTTTCGTTTTGTTTTCGTCCGCAAAAAAATAATCGTGATGAAATTAAGCACTGTACAGTATATCCCACATACATGCAATAGAATACAATTATAGCAAAAATAATACATTATAGCTAAAGCCATTAGTGTCAGGTCCCACTCAGACACAAACAAACAGGAATCCCACACTGCACCCAATAACAGCAAAGGCACATACTGTTTTATGAATGTAGCTTCAAGAACCAACAAAGCAAGGGAAGGTAATCTGAGTAACTCAGTAAAGAACATATAGTTTGACACCTGCTACATTCTGCATTCCCCACTCATAGCCCACCTCCTTTGGAGATGACCTGTTAACTGAGTTTGCTCAAGTTAGAGGAGAGGTGTCCCCCACTAGCTCGTTTGACAACAACTTCTGGGTGAAAAGGAGCCTCCAGCCTGTGCAACATTGGGGCGAGGAAGGTGGTGAATATTTTAATGGTGACCAGCTGTGGGCTGTGGTCATCTTAAACACCTGTGTAGGGTGACTGAGTGTTACTTGACACCAACACACTCGCCTTTAACTGGTCACTGTAAACAGTTCTTGCCTTTTGTTTTCCACTGGGGCGATTGTATAAATTGCTCCCTGTTCTCTATGTGCTTTGATTACCCCTGATAGTCAACTAGGCGCTAAAAGACCCAGATATTATACCGGCCTCTGGCACAATGGTCACAGAGATAAACCAACTGACCAAACTGTAATTGAGCCAAGGTGTTTTTGGCTGCCTGCTGCTGCTTTCTGGCAGTCCTTTGCCAATCCAAGGGGCAAAATTCATAGTCCTGGTAAAGGCCTTTACGTCCTGATGGTATGGGAGTTGGAAGTGAAGTGGTAGTAAATGGAACATTCTATCGATGAAATGATTGAAAGTGAATTTTCCTGGGTTTCTGATCCTGTCATAATGTTAGCTGTGGGAATGGTTAGGCTATGCTCTTCATATAGGCAGACTAAATAATACACAGCAGCTTTAAGTGGCCTACTTCTAACCAGATATTTGTGATTAAAGTTGTGAAGCATTTGTGCTTTGCAAAACTTACAGTATTTTCTGCACTATTAAGGCTCACCTAAAAGCCTTCAATTTTCTCAAAAGTCGACAGTGTGCCTTATAATCCAGTGCGCCTTAGATATGGATCAGTGTTGCACCACACTATATACGTACAACGTAGGCTTACAGTAAGTACTGAGTAGGTGTAAAATCCGCCGTAAAATATCGTTGGCATGGCTTTTCATTTCTATCGGTTACTTGTTCCTGTTACTGCACTTTGCCATTCACATTATATTTTTGTTGATATTATTGATCAAACAAACTTACGTTTTTTTTCTTGTAGCATGCAATCAAGGGGCTCTTGGTTTATTGTAGAAGTTCTGTTAATTCCATTAACATTATTTTCTTCATGTTTTAATATTACACAATCCAGCTAGCCTATTAATAGAAGGTAGTTCACATACTTATGTAGCATAAACAACGAATTTCCTGTTTTCTGTATTTCCTTTTTACATTGTATTCTGCCGTTGATAACTGCCGTTGATTGGCTAATTTGCGCAAACGTCATTAAATGTAACAACAGTTTGGTTAAGGAGAGGTTTATGCACTACTAATAAAGTTATGTTGTAAGTTATGGTGGTGCAACTGAAATTAAGAATGGCGCTAGTTTGAAACTAGCTACGGTGAACGTTGGGTAAAGGTGGACTTTAAAATAGGCCATTAATTGAAGGTGCACCTTATAATCCAGTGCGCCTTATAGTGCGGAAAATGCGGTATTTATTTTTTAAAGATATTTTTTAGGGCCTTTTGCCTTTAATCATATAGGACAGTGAAGAGTGACAGGAAACAAGTGGGAGAGAGATGGGGTAGGATCGGGAAATGACCTCAGGTCCAACTCAAACCCGGGTCCTTAGCTAACTGAGCCAGGGCGCCCCCTGTAAAAAAAAAAAAAATTATGACCAGGCAGCTCATGCAGAATACGCAGAAAAAAAGGACACAGAATGCTTTGTGAGGCACAATTTTTTTCAAAGCAGAGAAAACATGACCCAAAAAAATGACCCCTTACAGTATAATTTAGGTATTTGGCGAGGCTGCCCCATTATGTATATCAGCGTAGTTTTAAACCCTACAACATAACCTTTTCAGAGTAGGCTATAGGTAACACTATGAGCAGATTTTTTGTTGTTGAGGCCGTCTGACCACTTACAAAGCTTACTTCTAAAACAACAGTGGGTACTGTAACAAACTGTTACATTTGCGGATGCATGAAGCAGCCACAGTCACAGTTCTGCATGACTGGCTAAAGCTGGATTTATACTTCTGCGTCGCGTCGTCGCAGACACCGTCGCCGTCGTTTTTGATTTATACTTCCGTGGTCGATTTATACCTCTGCGTCCGCGTGATTGCTACGCGTGGCTGTTCACTGCCACAACACTAGGGGGTTATTGAGTTTTGAAAGGGTCCTCTGCGTGTGTGTTTTCCGGTTGTTGCGTTGCGAGTATTGGCTTCTGGTGCAAATCAACAGGCTGTAGCTAGCGGCAAGCTACAAGCTGGCCTTATCCACAGTATCGTCTATTGTGTCAGAGGTTTGCAAAGCGTTGTGGACAACACTGCAGCCCGAGATTTTGCCCTGTCCGTCAACTAACCAGTGGGAAACGATAGCCGGAGATTTCTGGAGACTGTGGAACTTCCCAAACTGTGTCGGATGCGTTGATGGGAAGCTTTGTCTGGTTAATAAGCATAGTTATCAGGTAATTACTTTCTATGGTCAATTGTCTTTGTCAGGTGAATGGGTAGTTATAAGGCCATTTATGTAAGTTCAAAAATGCCAGTCTTGTACACACAACGCACTGGAAAGGCGGAGAACTGGAATTGATGTAAAGCGGACCAATCACAATCCATGACGTATGCGTCGGTCTGCGTACCGTGTCGGCAACACTTTGACGCGTAGTCAGGATTTTTTTCATGCGCATGAAAGGTGTATGCGTAGTGTCGGCGAAGGTCTGATTGGTGTCGGCGAAAGTCTGCGACGACGCAACGCAGAAGTATAAATCCAGCTTGAGTTTGGCCAAGATAAGCCCATATCTACGAACTAACAACTGACCCTAAACCGGGAACGGAGGGCCAGACTTGGTGATTTTTTGCATGCTACAAAGCAGTAGTGTGAAACTCAGTTTTACTACAGGCCATAGGAGCAGTAGGATTTTCCTCAGAAGGCCACCATGGTCCTACAGTATATGTGTGACCTAATGTGTTTTGCCTTCCTCATTCTTAATTGGTCATTCTTATCTAGTGGTTATCCTGATGTCCTTCACAGAGCACTTGGTTGATTTCCAGAGCGAAATGCTGAACAAATGAAGCTGCCAGTAGGCCATTGCATTGAACAATGAGATAGTTTTAAGCAGGACACATAATTAAAAAATGTTTTTAATCAGATGGCATGACGTGACATAAAGGTCCGCATCTGTTTGACACCCCTGCTCTAGAATATTGAGGTCAAACATTTCACTAAATATTTGAAAGCCTTATTTTTCTAAGCGATCAATGTACATTTATGGACATGGAACCATGATCTCTAAACCCTGCAGCCCATTAAAGAAAAATGTCATGATAGTTTAATTCAGAAACTTCAGAAAAAAATCAGCTTGAATTCAGGTATGCTGAGCTTATTTCAGTGCATCTTTTACAACGTTACTATGTCCCTTTATGCAGATCGAAACTGATTCACACTTTCCTTCCATTGCCATGAACTATCATGAACAGTTTGAAAGTGCAAAAGAAAAAAAATGTTTCAGACACAATTTAAGTGCAAATGGTAAGAGCAACCGGTAACCAGAAACACCATTCTGGCTGAATTCATAAGGAGGAAGAAATACATGATTCTAAGAAATTCTACTCAGGACAAGAAAATTCAAGACGATAAAATATTCCATTATTCTTAAAGTCTGGCTAACACTCTGCAGGTCAGTTATAAAAGGCCTGGTCAACTTCAGTGAGTGTGGTGACCCCCAGGCCTGTAGAACGGCATCTAAATGCAGTGTTTACAGTGGTTTTGGGTTGGGGCCACATGCATAAACATGACGGGAGCTGTGTTTGCCTGCAAATGCCTTCAGTACTTCCCCATTGATCAAAGTTGACAGCTACACATGTTGGGTAAAGAGAAACATCATGATGATATATTTTTGCTGCATTATTTACAGGGCTTGGCCCCAGTAAGGCGACAATCCCTCGAGGTGATATGTCTCTAGATACATTATATCAGACAAATCACAGCTTTGCCCAATTTTTTTCTTCTCTCTCCCACCGACATTTATTTCAGGCTGTATACATCTGGTCTCTGCTTAAATAATGGTATAGTAAGATTAAAACACAATTAGATAAGATTAGATAATACCTGATATATTTCTTGATTACAAAAATTACCTCCATAATTGGATTTGTGCAAGACTAAATCCACGCAAAAAAAAAAAATCTTTTGTCTTTGATCAGCTAAATATCCCATGTTGATCAAATCATGGTGATAGTGTCCCTGCCTGTTTTCTGTTCTGTTCTGTTATTTTCAAAGCATTTTCTTATTGTATGCATTTTTCTGTTATTTACATCCATGGTGCATGTTTTTTCTGTAAAGATAAAATAGAGTTTAACCGCCAGTCCACCCTTGACTAATAGAGTACTTTGTTTGGAGAGAGTTCATGAACTTATAAAGCTGACATGTCATCTAATGAAATAAGGAAGTGCTTTCATTTCTCCCAACAACACACAGCTAATCTTTAAACAAAGCACTCAATAAAGTGTTAAAGGCAATACCACCAATAAATATAATTTTCATATAATGCTGTCCCTATTTCTTAATTGAAAGTTGAAACAATTAATACACTAAGCCAGGGAAAAATGGCAAGCCAGTAAAAAAAAATACCATTCACAATACAACACCCAATGCGGTAGTTTTCTAAAGCTTCTCTAACATTTCCAGTTCTCATCTATAGCAGGAGCTTCCCAAAATTGCCTACAATCATATAAATAATGGGCTATCACACATGCAGCAAATTTTAGATCAGTGAATATGATAAATGAAAAAAAAAAACTTTCGAAAAATGCATATGAGGCTCTAAGTTTGCATGTCACCCATGATTTGAAATAAAAGGCCATATCATTGATGATCTACAGTGGTCTATGCTACACTGCATTGATTTGCATTTCAAACAGTAATTATGTTTGATACATTTGGCATATATTCAGCAAGTGAAATCCTACAAGATCAGTGTGATGTCTGTCTGTGAGTGTATGTGTGTGTGTGTGTGTGTGTCTGCATGACTTTTTTGAATTTCTCTTTCTTGAGTAATTATTCAAGTAATCCATATGACAGACAAACACAAAAATCACTGCAAATATGTGATTGTAAACTTTCAGTGGAGTCGGAAGCTTTGTCGGGAGCTTCATATGGAGTCGGGAGCTTTGTTAGGAGCTTCATATTGAGCCCACAGGTAGCTTCTTATAGGCATTATTTTGTCTCATGCAGTCCCTTGAGAATGAACTATTTTATTCCCAGGTGTCCCCTCTGTTATTGACCAGCCTGTGGAGCTCCACTTATTTCCAAATAAGAATGTATATTTATCCTGTGTCTATTGAATAAAAAAAATATAAATAACTTTTTTTGTACTACCCAATGCAAACCTACACATTTTGCTGATATCCACAGTGAAACAGATCTCTTTTGCCCTACATCGGACACCATATTAATGCCTATCATAATTACTATGGAGAAGTTACTTATTCAGCATGATAATCTATCTATTTTTTTTTGTTTGTTCACACACACACACACCTTCTTATGCAAAATGCAACCTGAAACAGCATGGGCATTTTGAACTGTTGAATCAGCAGCAGCATACATGTACATATAACTCTGGTAAAGAACAATGAGCTTTGTTCAAAGTAAACAAACTTATCACTTATAATTGCCTCTGCATCTCTTCCTTTACTAATATTACTGTATGGGTCTTTACCATGGGTTGTCAAAATGTTGAAATTAATATATTAATTGACACATTGCTGTTGATAATAAATCAAGGTGATTTGAATGTTCCCTTCAACAATATACTAATTATCTCTGTAAAGGCAAGGCTAAAATTAAAGTGCTGAACTAGAAATAACAAAGAGGTTTTTCCTTCCATCACGACAGACAGCTGCTTCCTCAGTCAGATGGGGCCTATTGTATTGTGTGTGTTGATTTGTAGTTTGTAGTTTCTGCTCTTTGCCTGGATGCCACTGCTTTGGCCATATATTCATTTTCTTGGCCACAGTCAACAACCCCACATGGAGCTTGACTCCTGCTGATTGCCTGTCGTGGGAGCGGCTATAGATTAAGTATCGGATTTCTCCCCCCAGTGTGGGCTGAAGCCAGCAGTGCTGTGTCTCACACTGGGACACTAATAACATTGCTGTGTTTGTCTGTTTAGGATGAGCGAGGGGGAGAGGAGACAGAGCAGAGATGCTGAGTGAAAGCGAATGAGGTGGATGAAAAGAGACACGCAGGAAGGAGCACTAAAAAACAAGGGCAGGGAGTTGGGGAGACGGAGAGGAGCTGACCTGTGCATTGTAAGGAAGAGGAGAGGGGACCGCTTCAGGACGGTGTCATTCGCTTCCACCTTAAGCGAGGGTGGATGGGTTGAGACAAAGGCTGATTTGCCTTGTGCGTCCACTCAAGGGAATATCTGGGCCTACACTGTGCTCTGCTGAGTCCCCAGGACAAGGTCACTGTCACCACTTGAAACTTCTGGATGCTGTCATTTTATGAGCCTAAAGCAAGAGAATCATCAAGTATGGCTGAATAAAAACCACACAATCTTGTTTTGTGTGTGCTTTAGTACAATGAACATCCATTTCTTTATATATCTGTAGTTGATTGAGAGCAAGCCTATATGGACACCCTACACCATCAGCACCAAACCCTGACATTTATGCTCTATGGTATGCTTTTCCCTCTTTTATCAAGGCAACAGTTGAAGCAGCCTCTACTCCTACATATCAAAACAGGCAAGTGATGGTTTAATTATGATAATTCTGTCTAGTTGCCTGGTGGGTTCTCTCTCCCCATGGTGAGTGATCATTAATCCATTACAAACAACACCTGTTACTCAATATGTTGATGACGGTACTCATGCAATAGCAAATATTGCAGCTGCTAAGTATGAATTGTTATTGCTTCATGAGGCTTGGGGGTTAAAGTGTGATCATCTTTTGTCCTGCGGCAGTACACCAATTATCTTGGAGCCCTCACTACCAACCCCATTGTTTGCCTTTACAGAGTGTTAAGACAGTTGTGCTACTATGCTAGCTGAGTCAGAGCCTGCTGTGTATGAGGCGAGTATAACCACACAGGAAAATTTGTCTGTATGTATCAAAACATTGTCATATTTTAGCAACTGAGATCTATGCGCAACTGAGCAATCTGGGTGGATTTTCACATAATTGAGTCAGTTACAAAAGTGGAACAGCTATCATTGTAAATAGTTTTTTTTCTAGGGTCGAGATTCTTTTCATTTCGTTTACTGGCAGCACCAATCTCTTTCCTTCTGACTCCTGACCTCCAAAGTTGATTATCCATCCGGTTGCCTGGGAGAAAATCATGCCCCTTAAATCTGCCATTTCCACCAGCTGTGACATCATTAGGCTGACATTTGTAGAGCATCAGTTGTTGTTTCGATGTGATGATTGGACTTTATAGTCTGATCTCACATTATTAAAATCGAATAGATGATTTTCTTTTAGTCTTCGCCAGTCTGTTTCCGTAGCACCCAGCCATCTGATTGGGGAATACAGCTTTAATATATTTGATGATATTTATACTTCCAGAGGATGATGGCTATTTTTGGCTGTCTGTCAGATATAAGCCAACTTTGCCATAGCCATGACTGAGAGCTCTGAGTAATAAGTAGAGCAGAGTCAAATTGCTGCACAACCACCATTACTGCAACAACAGCAAGAGGAGACACCCCTTCACTTTTAGGTGTGTGTCTCTGTCACTCTCTCTCTTTCTCCCTCTCTCTCTCTTTCTCTTTCTGTTGAAGTAGAAGTGGTTGTGCATGGTCACAGAGCCGTCATGAAACATAGCTGTGCCTCCCTATAGCCACTACAATGTCTGGTTATCACAAATTAACTGTCTATTTCCTTGGATACAAATTTGGGTGTAGGGAATTGCTTAGATTTACATTTACACATTTGTTTTTCTCTTTTACTAAACTCAGGAGACAATATATGAGGGACAATCTACTCACCAGATTAGCTTTAATTTTAATGGACATTTTCACATTACCAGTCTCAGTGAAACTAATTGTAGAAGATGGTTAAATCATTGTGCTGAACTACATCTTTTCAGTTAGTTTGCTAAGCTGTATGTGTGTGTGTGTGTGTGTGTGTTTATTTACTGTGAAACTCATTGTAAAAATAAAATAAATAAAAAAGAAAGCCATAAGGAAACGGGGGTGGTTTGACCTCTCAGCCTTCAAACTAAATCATGGCATAGTTGTCGGTTCTCAGCATTATTAGCACTGGTATCCACACAGTAGTGCAAGGTCAGAGGGAGGTTCACTTTCTGTAGCGATGGCCCTCAGTCTACTCGCCTCCTCCCCCGTTACTCGCCGCTTCTGCCATGCAACAAAGAGCATGAAAGGTCAAAGGCAAAATGTTTGTACAGTGTTTGCAACAAATTGAAGCTAGACAGTATTCTTAAACCTCAGGTGATTTTTTGCAGATAATGGTGGGGGGGGGGGGGGCAATATATATACAGCAAATATTAGCTGTTATTGACTTACAAAAAAATGGGGAAAGTTCCGTCAAGTAATGTTAATTTTCATCAAATTCATTTAAATGATCTCTGAGCTTGAGCCTTCCAAATGTTTGGAAGTCCAAATCAAATAAAAAAAAAACCCTGGTTTGTACATCTGATTTGTGCACAGCTGTTGACACCTGAAGTACTTTTTCCCACTAGCACTGTTTTAATCTACATAGATGCACCGCCTATTGATACTTAATATGTTCACTGCATGTTCTCTTAAGAGAAAACCCTGGGAACCAGACCCAAAGTTAGGGCCAGGCTATGAGAATGATCTTGAGCTAAAATAAAGAAGCATGATGAAAACTCAAAAGTGCAGCCCATCTTTCAGAACCCATCAACACAATAACAGGACAGTGCAACTGTCTGATTTAATTGCAGTTGCTCACTGAATTGCACAGAAATATGTTCACAGTTAATCATAGACGGCAATACAGATGTACAGTGGCCCTGCACCGTCTCTTGGTTGTAAATCACAAGCAGACTATGCCTATCCAAACTGTAGCCTGTCAGGGTGCATTTGTGTATTTACTGTATGTACTGTATTACAAATCCTTCTTCTCAATTTCTCTTAATTACTCCTGTAATAATTACTAGTTTATACAAGTTATATGTGTGTGTTCACATACTAGTGTATGCACAAAACAGTTCATATGTTCATATCTTTGTGTGTGTATGCATGTGTTTGAGTGTGTGTGCTACAATGTATATGTCTAGCTTGTTATTGCCTTCATAAGTCTCTAATTCATGCACTTATAAACACTAGCTTGGTGATCCAACACATCAAATTTTATTTGGGGTGGAACGTGTCATCATAAGACATTGGTAACTGAAGCACCACTTCTAGCGTAAGTCATAACTATCTGGTGCAAAAATCAAGCTTTGACATAACCCTTCTCATCCCTTTTCTATCAACTTATTTGCAGTTGAGATCAATAGAAAAAAAATATCAGCCAGTTTACTCCTCAATGCCTCCATTTTACTGAGACAGGGGTTTGAATTATATCCTCTATACCATTTCATGTTCTTCTGTCCATTGCTCTTATGATGCTGAAAAATGTCTCCTCTGTATTATATTATGATGAGTGAGGGAGTGAATCTTGTGCTTATGCAGCGAGCTATATCATTGCATGACTCTTACATTTGGAGAAACCGTAATACTATACTGTGTCAGTGCTGGTCCAATGCATTTTAATGCCTTAGTTGTGGTATGTCAGCTCAGAATTGTATTATAGATTTACCAGTGTAGCATTATGTGTTGAGGGGGTTCAGGATGGGGAAGTGGTATGTGTGCACCCATAGTGTTTGCGTCATACTGTATTTCAATCTACAATCTCATGCTATAGTAATCATCATAGGTCATACAGACAACAACAATCTCATCACTACCTCATCACCTTCTCAATGTTTTGTTCTAGAAATACCCTCAGCTGCACCATTGTGACTTACCATTGCTGACCAGATTAAAGTGTATTTGATTGTTATTTTTGTATGGTAAACTTCTTTTATATATGTTCTTCTGAAAGTGTTTTTCATAAGCTCGAATTGATTTTCATGGTTTATGGGAAAGTGATGGAGAGGTATGCACAAAAGTCATTCCAGCCCCAACACAAGTTCACTACTGACTCATTCTTCCGTCACCCATTACCAGGCAGCCCAGGCCTCCACTCGAGATTTCCAGGGGCAAGTGGCTCACAGTAGTCACTTCAGGCCTAAGTAAATTGTGTGTAAATGTTTTATAGGCTTGTCAGTGAGCGTGGCGACGGCTAATGGGAATATTTGTGTGAGCGTCTCAAGAGCCACAAAAAGAGAGGAGTCCTCCTGGAGACAAATAGTTCAATTCAGTGGAAAATAAGGCCTAGTTATTCAGACCTTATTCAGCACACAAGGCATGAGAGACCACAACTGGGAATTGTCTATCCATTTAGGTATATGGGTTTTTATAAACAAATGTGTTGGTCTCTTTTCAAAGGCTTTATGAAAAAAAAGTGAGTTCACCACTCTGGCATGAACATACTCGATCCAAATGTTAATCTTTCTATGAATAGCAAAGCATGCCACTTACTGAAATGTAATGTTAAGATCATAAAATGAAAATACAAAGGAGAATATTAGGCAATGTATAATAATACCTTACTCTAATTCAGTGTGTATCTCATTAGAATATCACTTATCACTACCATAGATGGAACTAGTTACTACTTTAGATAGACCTGAAACGTGTCATAGGTGCCAAAAGTTCAATACAGAGTTCATTTTTGATCCTTAAAGATTTTTTACATTTCAACTCATTTCAGAGAGGTGTATACCACTGTCTTCCACTTTATGTGAGCCATCATGTAAATATGGGAGATTCACAAAACTTCAGACAGACTTAGGATGCTTCCATATGTAGTCTAAATTTGCCTGGTGTAAGAGGCTATTTCCAGTTTACAGCTCAATGGCCAAGCACAATCTCTCCCCATCCTCACCCAAGTAAAAAATGTGTTTCCATTCTATGTCTCCTTTAAAAATTGATTGATCATAGAAACACCTTTGGCCCAGGCCCCCCGTTGTTGATCTGACTAGCGGCGAGCAGATCTCAATTCCAGCTGACCACTGAAGGCTGGGGTGTGGTGCTTACCACTGAGCAGTGAGACAGAGACCCCATTGAGAGGTGATTGGAGGAGGTTGTGTCAAAGACTTCGTATACTGGGCATTGGGCCGAGAGTCAACGGAGCATTAATGGCAAGGAGAGGTTAGGGATGGCAAAGAAGCATGCTCCATAATAGTAGAGAGGGAGGTTAGCCAGAATGCTATTAAGTGCCTAATAAGTGGAATCAAAACAGACTGAATGTGTTTGCTGGCTCAAGGAGTGAGTGACACAATGAGTCTTGTTGATTTCACATAAAGCTACCATGGCTCAGAGGTGGAAGTATTTACATATATTACGCAAGTGTACATTTTGTTACCAGATACTCACAGACAGTGTGGAAGATCATCCAACAACAAATTGTAATGCTTCCTATGTAAGGATACAATATCAGGTGCTAGTCGCAATTAGGATGAATCGGGGTAAAATAAGAAGCCGAAGGTCATTGTGCTCGACCCATGCTTTTAACCCCTTCCCTCTTCTTTGCTCTTGTTTCCTTTGCCCAAACAAACATCCTCTCCTCATAATCATAAGGAGCAACACCCAATTTTGACTTGCATGGGTTATTTCCAGCTAATTTCCGAGGCTCTAGCAAGGCCCTCACTGCTCACTTCAAACGTGGCCTTTCGATCCTGAATCACACCAGACTGCTAAAGAGGCAGCAGAATCCACAAAACCAATTAACCTCACTTCACTGCAGTGTAAATACACAAACAGGGAGCATTGCTCGCTAAAGGGATTAAATCAACATGGAGGGGAGAGTGCCCTTATGCCTTTTAGCTGATAGGGATATTTACACCTCTAGCTTCAGAATTTCAATTACTTATTTGCAGTGCATTTCTGTAAGGTTTTGGGTGGAAAATTGCAATGTTGTAAGTCATATAAGGTGAATATAAGGGTCATACATCTTTCAGCCTCTGGTATGTGTACAACAAGAAAACTACCTGTTGTCTTTCAAGGTATTCACTAAAAACAGAGTATTTATTAAGAGTGAAATTGAAGTAGGGTAGATAGCAGGGCAGTACCTGAAATGAGTTCAAAAATATTTATTCAGTACAATATTCATGGATGACAGAAATTCTTTCAATGAATAAAAGATAAAAATCGGTTAATGATGCAAAAACTCGTGCATTGTGTCTCAGTGAGTGAAAAATGAAAGAAGAAAATCCTTGCAAGGATTTGCTTTCCAGTTTGTGTCTTAATTGGTGGTACAGAGACCTCTGCTGGTGCAACTGAGAAAAAAGAGTGCATGTCTGAATAGGAATAAATATAAAGATTTAACAAAGAATTAATAGAAGGATAAAGCAATTGCTTACATGAAATGTCATGACGTATTATTTACATAATGGATGCACGTATCTGCATGTGTCTATATGACTGGTGATTATATTGTATAAATACACCACAATCCAAACATTTGCACAAATATTTAAAGAATAGTCTTATACTTTTAATTACCAGTAGCAGCTTATCACAATGTATCATTGACAGCTTATTACTCTTTAATATTGAGCAGAATTAAGTTCAGGTTTTTGTTGGTTTGGCCCTACAACACAGCTCAGATTTTTCACGTGGCCCCCAGAAGAAATGAATAGCCCATCCCTGCTTTAATTATATCTATAAAATGTTCTTATGTTCTATTTATTCTTATTTCGCACAGATAAGATTGTGGTAAGATTGTGGCTTGTATATATGAGTATTTATGAGAAGGTAACATTGCTGATTAGCTTTTCTAAAAAGATTTTGCAACTGCTGATCTGATGGAAATTAAAAACTCATATCATATTGCACATAGTGGTCACAAAAGTTCTTTGGATGTGTGTACATTAGTGTTTACATACGGACATGGACATGTATGTGAATACTAATCTTTAAAAAGACCATACTGGGGCTTAAGAACACATGCCTCTGTGAAAATAATTGTTTGTGAGGCAGGTTGTATTTGCATAATTACATTTAAACAGAATTTTATTTATTTTAAAACCACAGACCTTAGTTATGTCTCTGAAAACAGGCCTATGTTAGAAGGCAATCACTGGACAAAATACCCACAATATTATTACATTTTAGAGGTGTTAAATTATTATTTGAAAACAGCTTGGTTAAAGAATTTAACAGAAGAGCAATTAAATAGGAATGCATATTAGCAATCCAGTATAACAATACACCACACATGTGAATGCAATGAATAAAACATATGGTACACCCAAAATAAAGACCTTGATCCAATATCATGTCAGTTCAAAGTCATAATTATTACTGATGAAGTCATAAATAATGCTGATGATGAATGAGTCCTAAAACCAGGCCATTAAATACTATGTTGCTCATTACCATATTTCATATATATATGGATAAATGGTAGGCTCTTAATGCTTCATTAATTTTAACTCGGATCATAAATATTCACATTTTGCAAGTTTCTCCTGCTGCAACTGCTGGGTTTGTATGGCAATACCTTTGTCCCCTCCCCTTCTCCATGCACTCTTCAGAATGGGAGAAGTGTCGCTAGACTTTTCCATCTCTTCATCTTTCACCTTGGACAGATACAAGATTCAACAGAATGCTAAAAGAGCTGATGGACAACCAAGTCTAAAATGTTAATAAACAATCTGCTTTGGTATTGGCGGTCCATATTTCACCTCCAAATACAGCTCCAACCTTGTCTTCTGCCTCTTGTCTCCTGATAGAATGGGGCTGTACTGACATCTGCAATTCAAATTTTCATTTTTTTTTTTACAGAAGTGAAAATGGTGTAAAATGAGATTCAAACACCTGTCCTGTCACTCTTAATCTCATCTATGTTGAGGGATTGTTAGAGGGACAAAGGGGCCTGAAGATGTGTTGGCTAATGATTTGCAATGGTGTGTTTGACCTTACAGTGACTACCTGTCCTCCAAGAAATGTGTCAGGAATACGTATAATACGTAAGAATCAATGATGTGTCAACCAGTGACAACCAATGTGACAACCAATCTATGATGAGATAAAATAAATCATCGCACTAGTGTTATTTCATTTGGACAATGTTGTCATTAAATGAATGCATTTCTTACAGGGTAGCTATTTTTCACACTACTGGTTGAGTTATTTTAACTTTCTCTGAAAGCTTTAAAGGTATCATAGAACACGTTTTTTGACTGTCAGAAACTGTTCTTTGAGGCTCAATAATAGCGTATGCAAATTTGTGTGTCTGAAAGTGACCCAGGAGCACTGCTACATGGACAGCGTCTCATGCAGGCTCATTTAAAAGAGTTTAAAAACAAAACGATTCGTATTTCCCACCATCCTGGCAAATTCATGAAGCAACAGCGGACTATGCAAATGAAGGAGGTGTATCTTAGCGAGGAGACGTGTCCTCGCACCTCTTTTCAGATTGTCCGGTTTCAGCCTGGCCATTTCTAGTTTGAAATTGCAACCCGAAATTTGCATGTAGAAGGAGGTGGGAGACGGTGTTGATGTTTTGGTATGGTCCACTGGATACCTTAAAGGTATTGGATACCAATTGGTATTGGTTTTTAACACTTTAAGCCCCTTTCACAAGTTGCAATAAAGTGGTTGACACGAAAATTTTGATGACTGCTCCTGTCTCGGCTATTTGGGGAAAATATAGAATCGCCTCTGCCTGCTTCAAAATGGCTAGCATTGGGCATTTGTTGTTTTTATCCTTGAAACACTAGTTTTAAAAAAGTCCTACTCACCAAGTGGTTAGCGGTGCTCGCTAATGTTCCAAAACCAATGGGACAAAATAGCAAATAAAACATGACAGAATCTGTATTTCACTAAGATATTTGAGTTGGAACATCACTGAATACATATTTTTAATATGTAAATATAAAATATAATGAAATGGGTTTTTTGAGGACCAAATGACTGTGCCCATTGCTAGCCATTTTGAAGTAGGCGGAGGCAATTTCCCAAATAGCTGAGACAGGAGCGGTCGTCAAAATTTCGGGGTCAACCACTTTACTGCATTTTAGACAACCTGTGAAAGGGGCTCAAAGTGTTAAAACCTAAACTATACCTTTAATGGAGAAATCCGGTGTGACATGGACCTGGACTGTACTGGAAGATGTTACCGAGTACAAACATATTTATATAAAGATGTCTGTATTTACGGTCTTTTTAATAAAGTACCTGTTTACTTTCAAGGTTCTCATTGTCTCGTTTTAAAAGTCAGGGCCCTCAGAAGTCTACCAGTGTAAGGTTAAAGCAACTCTAAAGAGTTTCAAAATCGCACCATCTACAGGTTAAAACCGGAATTACTGCTGTCCTATATAGCATGCCACTGATTATTGCCTATATACAGTCACCGCAATTTGTTTATCAGCATCGGCTTTAGAAATCATGTCTACAGACAAGGTATTTACATTGTTGTAAAAGTATGATTTATTTTGATTTATACACAGATACATGACATCGCTTGCTGTGATTTTAGATTTTGTCAAAGGGTCTAGCGTAATAGCAAGATATGTTTACACTAGGATGCTCAAGAAAACACGTCGAACATTTTAGCATTTAGTTGCCCGCATTGTCTCGAGTGATAATCCCCCCCCTAAACCACAACGAGGAAAAAAATTATGAAGTTATGAAATTATGAAAAAAATTATGTAATTTTGAAAGCCAAAATAGATAGCTTCTAACCCATCAGACTCCTCTGTGACGCTGGACACCGGCAGCTGTGGTGGACTAAAGATTGCATGTGTAACGTTACACTTACAACCGTAACATGGATGTGTACTCAATTTTCATTTCATTTCTAAATTCCCTAGTTTCACAATCAAATATCCGCCTCACATATAAATTTGTTCTTACGGATGACGGCATGCTTTCAAAGGCGCTAAAGCTGTAAACAACTTATATAGGAAACATACCTAGCATTACCCACGTTAGCGCCTTAGCTAACACAAAGACTATAATAAAATTCATCCACTGTTTTTAGCTATCTCAGGCTAATCCATAGAAAAAACAATCAATGATGAATACTGTCAGATATGCTATTACTTACAAGTCCAGTAGCAACAAAGCTAGGTCACCATGCGTCTTGCAATGAGTAGCCTCCTTTAGCTCTCGCCAACAAATGAAAGCTGGACCAATATTCACTCTGGTTCGAGCTCTTTCTCGATCATGATCCCGTTTTTTTTTTTTTTTTTTTTTTTTTTTGCTTCTTCAGATGTCCTTCTTTTCTTTGGTTGCTCCGCCATTATTGCAATTCAAACACAACCGTGTCTTCTCCCGTTATATATCTGTCGAGTAGGCTCAACTCTGGCTATGAAACGTCTCAGTTACTGTCGTAACCTCGGTTCCCTTAACGAGAATTCTGAGACACAATTTAGATATCTCTGATATCGCTATAATTTTGCTGAAACTAACTATAGCCAAACCTTTTGAAAAAAGGGGAGAAGAGTGCGCAGCTATGGCTTGCAACCCACCCAGCAAGCCGTGACGCATGCAAACTTATACAAAGGCCTGAAAACTCCCTCTTTCTCCAAGTGTAAGTGCAAGGCGACTTAAAGAGGGGCTAAGCAACGTTCTGTTTTTTTCTCTCACGAGCTCCCTCTAAAGACCGCTGTATTGCACTGCATTCTATTGGAGGCGGTCCATGCTGCTGAACATTGCAAGACTACAGGCAGACGCAACGGGTTTGGGCAGAGGGTGACCTTCGAGTCAGCCACAGCGAACTCCAAACAAGCCTGGCTCACTGACAAAGCGGACAATTCGCCCACGCGCTTAACTGAGGTTAAGGCCCGTAAGAGCGCAGTCTCCAGAGAGAGGAACTTTAGACTGATCAAGTCTAATGGCTTGAAGGGTGTGTCTGCCAGACCCCAGAGGACTACTGATAGGTCCCAGGGAGGAGCCAACTTAACCGTAGGCGGGTTCAGACGCCTGGGACCCTTTCTGAAGCTGGAGGCGAGAGGGTGGGCCCCAGGGGACATCCCGCCGAGCCCACATGACCGGCAGGGACAGCCACTAGATACACCCAAAGCATAGGCGAACGGCTTAAGCCCAGTATATGTTGGAGTAGAGAGAGCACATAGACGGTGGAACAGGACAGTGGGTCACAGCCCCGATCTGCACACCAAGACTTGAAAGCAAGCACTTCAGGCTGTATAGGGACCTCGTCGGGGGGGCCCTAGCCCTCTGGATCGTGTCGATCACTGACGTGGAACAACGTTGTCCCAGCAGATTGTCCCGTTCAGGAGCCAAGCTGTCAGTCTCCAGGCTTCGGGGCGGGGATGCTATATCGACCCGCGCGCCTGGTAGAGTAGAGTCTGGTAGAGTAGAGCCTGGTAGTGTCTCTGCAGCAGTAACCACGCAGCTGACCATTCAGCAATGAGGCCAGGTCTGCGAACCAGCTCTGGGAGGGCCAGAGGGGAGCAATCAAGATCATTCTGTGGGCCTCTACTCTGATCCTGGTCAGAACCTGATACAGGAGAGGCAGAGGAGGGGGGTCGTCTGTCCCTATGGAAAACCACAGCGGGCAGTGTGTGTTCTCCTTTGAGGCAAGACACCCACCTGAGCCTGGTTGAACCTGGGCCAGACCTGGCGGACCACCTCCGGCTTTAGGCGCCAGGCTGTAGCACGCGGGGTCCCTCTGGAGAGGAGATCCGCACCCGTGGTCAGAATGCCCTGAGGGACATGAAAATTCAAAGATGCCCATATCAGAACCTTGGACGCCCGGCGGCAGAGTCTCCCCAAATGCAGGGTGCCCTAGCGATTGGTGTAAGCAACATACGCGGTGTTGTCTGTTCTGATCAGCACGTGTGCGCCTCTGATGTGTGGTCAGAAGTGCTTCAGGGCGAGGAAGGCTGCAGGAAGTTTGAGCAGGTTGACATGTAGGCGTCTGTTGACACACGACCATGAGGCCATGGTCCAGCCGTGCTTTTACGTGTTCGTGGGACCACTTCCCTGCTAGACCGCACCAAAGGCGCCGCTGTGCACGAAGGAATGCGGCCGCCACAAGTGAGTTGACGATCTCCACATTTCTCTGGACATTCCGACTGGGCGAGACTGACGCGGGCACGAGGACATGTCTATCCTCACCAGGCATCGCTGTAGTGGGCGGAGGTGTGGGAGGCTCAGCGGCGTGGCGCAGCTGGCAGTGCACAGCCAACCCACCAGCCTGAGGCACAGACCTGTTGTTACCCTTGTTCCAAGTCTGAAGTGTCTCAGAAGCCCTCCGACGCCTTCCAGCCTCTTGGGGGAGACCTGTGGCACGCAACCTGAAGGCTGGGGCGGTGACGCACAAGATAACGCGTGAGTGGCTCCCTGGGGCCAGAGGCGCTTCAGAGGCGACTTCCTGATGCCCTAGGGGAGGGCTCGCTACCCTCGCGCAAATGGCGCAGAGCTGACATCCTGCTGAGGCTTAAGATGGGGCCTGTGGCACACGCCTGTAGTGCTCTCTCCCTCTGGGAGGGGCAGGGGCCTGTGAGCAGTAGCGGCAGTGGCTCCACAAGGCTGGCGGCGCATCTGAGGCAAAGTGGCCCGGCATGTGATGCGCGGCATGGCAGCAGGTGGCAGTATCAAGTGGGAGATTAAACCAAAGATCTCCCATCAACCGTTTCTGATTAAACGTCCACCAGTGTTTCTTATGAGTGCACTGTGTTATGTCAAAACATGAGGGGAGCTGAGCTACACCACGCTTGCTGACAAGGACACAGAGAGGAGCTCACGTGACTGTCTCAGACAGCACGCTAGTCACCTCAGCTGAGTTGAATTGGCGAGGGAATCTCCGTCAACGTTTTCGAAACGGCAGTGCCGAGGCCATTGTCAACTTCGAACGGTGTGGGCATCGCTGTCTACCGAGTCTTTCCTCTTCAGAGTCTGATCCACGGGAGCAGCTGGAGATGCCACGGGAAGCTAATGACCGAGAGCCGAAACAAAGGAGACTAGCTGGGAGACAACTAGCATAGCAGGAACATGAGCTACAGGACTAGCTAGCCGTGGAGAAGATAACTTAGCCTCAAGTCACAGGCAAAGCTAACAGATGAACCGTGTCAACCACTAGCTCGCTAGCCGCTACCTCGGGACCCTGAGGTACACGGGGTGCGCGCCAGAGCAAAGCGGGACGGTCTTCAATCTCGAAGGCGGCCGGCCTAGCGGATGTAGCTTGATGCAATTGATTTGAGCGTGGTCCGGTCTCAGGCAGAGGCGGTCCTTGATCTCGGTCTGAAGTAGGCATAGCCTGGAGCCATGGCTCACTGTCGAAGGAATCCATCGCGCGTATCCTGGGCATCTAACAACAGAGGTTTGCCGCTGAAATGAAAGCGCGAGAAGCTTTTCAGGTGGGTAGCTTTGAAAATAGCTATTTTGATGAGCTTTCAGAAAAGCTGTTATGGTTTCTTGGAAGCGATAGGTTGGTTAGCAAGCTAGTAGCGCACAGACAGTAGATTCGACGAATCACTGAAAGCGAAAGAGGGAGTTTTTTCAGAGTGCACGAGTCACGGCTTGCTGGGTGGGTCGCAAACCATGGCTGCGCATTCTTCTCCCCTTTTTTCAAAAGGTTTGGTTATAGTTAGTTTCAACAAAATTATAGCGATAGCAGAGATATCTCAAATTGCGTCTCAGAATTAGAGTGTTAGGGAACCAAAATAGTATATTACCTTGCCAACAACCCTTCAAAATGTATACTCACATCCAACAAATTCACAAATGTGTTGCAGGCTTGATTGCAAATCAGAAAAGAGTAGGATTCTTGATAATATATATATATATATATACATACTCACACTCTTTTATGTGGTGGCAATTGTATATTTACTTGCAAAAACATTTGAACAAAGCAAGATGAGCAGTTTAAATACAATCTATACTTCAAGTATTTATTGGTGCTTTTAGACCCAAGTTCTCCGGGTGACTTACGTAGATGTGTGCTTTTTAAAGGGATTATCCGGAGTGAATCAACCCGTAGCTCTGTTGACTGAGGCTGTCAAATGGTGTCTATAGGTATCAGAATTCAATTCAATTCAATTCAATTTTATTTATATAGCGCATTTTTACAAAAGGCATGTCACAAAGCGCTTAACACAAGAGAATGACAACAATAGGTACAACGTAGACCGAATTCACGAACTGGCCGCTAACGCTAAGCGTATTGGGCATATGAAAACGAAACTGACATGCCCTAATCAGTTAGCGCTGACTGCCGTTTCGTTACTCGGTCTACCGTGCATGAAAATCTGTCGTTCTTATACCTATGGATAGCACTTAGCAACGTGAATCAATAGAGCTACGTGTTGTTTCACTCCGGATAATTCCTTTAAGCTGGGCATACACTGCGATTTTTTCAATCGCGTCATTCAGCTCCTGCTCAAACTGTATGACGCAGGGTTCTCAGTGAATCGCAGGGGTTAAAAGTTTGTAGCTTACGATTCATGTTCTCACACTATACGATCAAACACTCTGATGTGACCTGACTGCTCACACTGTACATCCTATACACGACACTGGGGGCTCTTCTGAACAGAAGAAGAACAGAGATTGACTATGCTCACTAAGAACAAACATGCTGCCTTGGCAATTTGTGCCATTCTGTGCGCAGACGCTCATTAAAAAAATGAAAAGGCAACGTGTATACAGTGAGAACTGGAGATAAGCGTGATAGTATTGGAATCAGAACACATGAATTATTTTCCTAGGCATATGCAGGTTATGACTTAATTCCACAGTTGAACCAGTTGTGCCTCTATCACCTGAATGTTACCTGTTCGACTTTTTCATCTAACTTTTGTTTTTGCACATGCGCTGTGGGATGGATTGTGTTAAATCAGCGCGTGGCATTGCTTCAACAGTCCGATGCCCTCACGACGGGCAACCAGAATTTCAGACAGGTTTGATTTTCTTGCGACCATGTGGGAGCTGGTCGTGAGATGTTAATTGCTTCTCGTTACCCCATGTAAACTACACGACACACGATGAAGGCAAAACTCAGGCCGATCCCAAAAATAGCCGCACGACCGAAAAATCGTTGCTTGGTATTATATACAGTGTCATCACAAAATATTTTAGGACCAAACTGGCACTGATCATAACAATAACATATGTCCCTTCCCTTAATAGGGGTTTATCTTTGGAGCAGAATCTATCATTATATCTACCCTTCTTAGTTCAAATATAAGCTGGAATTCAGTGTTCTGTATATGGTGCATCTCAGATTAAGTAGTTCTAGTTTTATGTTCTAAAACCAAAATGCAACCATGTTTGCAATGTCCCTAGCCATAGTCAGTGGCATACATTGCCACTTGATATCAGTGACAGAGTGACAGAGATAGTAATTTATGAAGTCATAAAGAAAATAAATCATAGTGGTGAACTTACATTTCACCATGTTACTTGTGGTACAGAGCCAGCTTCTCAGATGGGATGAGGTGAGTTGGTGGCGGGTCCAGACAGACTTCACTCTTCTTTTTATAGCTACATGACAGAAAGAATACAGGTTACTAAATTTAGTTTAATAAATATTTCAGTAATTGTGTAATACTTTTTGCTGATTTTTTTTTTGTTTAATTTTGACTTGGCTTGAAGTTCTTCTGGCTCCAGAAGGATTACACCTTATTAAAGACACCTTATTAAATATGAAACCACATATTTCTAGCCAATATACATTGTTATTTTAACATGAGATGAATGGCAGGAAAATTATATGCTTTCATAGTGATTTGACAGTCAAAAGGATGCGAAAGGGGTGTTTCATTATTTTACATTACAATAAAAGGGGAGGCGATGCCAAATGTACTCATTTACACGCCTTACGCCTTTACTCTGTCAGTTCTTTTTTGCCAAGGCAACTCTCTTTCTTTTCCCGATGCAGCCATGTTGCTTTTTTATTTATTATTGACTTGAACTCTTCAAATGTGTGCATTAAAACCTCCAACTTCGCCTCTGTGAAGTATGCCGCTCTCGTTTTTCACTTTGATTTTCCATTTCTTCCTGATTTTTTTTCTGATGGCTGAGATTTTTGATGTTACCTCTTGAACTGTGAAGTTGGAGACTTTTGTGACTCAAGTAAAGACTTTATTGAGTTATCCTGCACTTCTACGTCTGTATCAATCTCTGCACTTGAGTTTGTTTACTTCCCACAATTATCTAATGGTAGAGCTTTTGCCTGCTACTGTACTCCAGAGACCTTGGTTTAAATCCTCAGGTGAACCTGGCAATGTCTCTTGCCTTTAATGTCTGCTTGGTATTATATACAGTGGCATCACAAAACATTTTAGGACCGAACTGGCACTGATCACAACAGTAACATATGTCCCTCGCCTAAATAGGGGTTTATCTTTGGAGCAGAATCTATCATGTATCTACCCATCATGTATCTATCAGCTGGAAGGCAGTGTTCTGTATATCAAATATGCAGTGTTGGGAAAGTTACTTTGGAAATGTAATGTGTTACAGTTACAAGTTACTCTATCTAAAATGTAATAGTAGTGTAACTATTTTGATTACTTTAACAAAGTAATGTAACTAATTACATTTGATTACTTTTTAATTACTTTCCCACATTTTGAATGAATTTTGTCAGCTTTCAATCATTTCCAGTTTTTAAAACCATGGATTACCCTTTAAGTATTAATAAACCCTGACTGCTGTAAAGATCCCTACAAACTCCTTAGACTTCAGTGCATTAACTAGAAGTTGTCTAATTTGTGTGATTGCTAGCTCATTTTTACTTTCTGCAATGGGCTAGAACAGGGATGGCCAACCGGCGGTCCTGGACTGCATGCGGCTCTTTGCTTGGTCTCTTGTGGCTCTTGCATTCATATTGAAGTTTTTGTTTGTGTGTGTGTGTTCGCTTCACAAATGTGCATGTGTGTGAGATGAAAATACAGTCAAGTTTTCTGGCAGGGGGCAAGGTCATTTAAGTAATCAATTTGTTAATTTCGCTCTCAAAATGGCAGGGAATAAATGCACAGCAAAGCGAAAATATGAAGATCAACACAGGACGTTTGAAATGGGGGAGTTTATAGTTTTTTTGTTGAACGTAATGGCAAATCATTCTGCCTTAAATGGAGGGTGGGTGGGTGGGTGTGGGTGAGAGAAAGCGGTGATATTAATGTGTGCCCATGTACGATGTGGCCCTTGCGGTAACACAGTTAAAATGTGACTCTTGGTCTCTGACTGGTTGACCATCCCTGGGCTGGGCCAACACTGAGTTTCTATCTGACATCGCAAGTGCAGACTGCTTCGTAAAGTGGATGGAGTTGCCTATTCAAACATGACGACAAATGTTTCACTGCAGAAGATATGTAACTTGAAATGTAATCCTGAATATTTCCTCAATGTAACTGTAATTTAATTACACAGTTTTTCAGTGTAACTGTAACTGATTACTGTTACTTTTATTTTGTAATTAAATTACGTAATTTTGTTACATGTAACTAGTTACTCCCCAACACTGCAAATATGCTTTTATGGGCTCAGAATTGTACATTATGTGCCTTTTTTAGTAGAGCTGGAAAATAACTGGCTGCATTCAGTTCCTGTTGGTACGGTACTAATGCTATAAATGAGGCCTAGGCAGGAGCTAAGCAGGAGAGAAGGTCTGAGACCACTTTCTCTCAGCCTGGGGTAAATATCAGGGAGAAGTTGTACTGACAGATCACATCAACGGCTTGTGGCAAAGCTTTTGAAACCTGGTGGTCTGTTCTCAGTGTGGCTGGCAGCTGGAACCATAGAAGTAGAGGTGCCATCTCACACACACACACATGCAAGAGCCACACACTTTGCAAATGTGTGTGTGTGTTTGGGAAGCATATGTAACAGGTCTCTACTTGCCCTTCTGTACCAGTGATAACACTGCTCCCGTGGCCATAGTGAATGCATCACAGGTGACTAATGTGTGACTTGATATGTCAAAATGTGCCAACACAGGAGATGGCATAAACTGAGCTTTAAGAATTTTCACTGCCTTAGTGCACTCTGGTGACCAGACCCACAGCTCATCTTTTTAGAGAAAACGTGTGTAGTAACACACTTGACATTCATCTTCTGGTGGCTCCCAAGGATAATGTTTCTTTTTTCAAATTCAATTTTATTTATACAGTGCATGTGAGGCTTCACAGCAGTGAGCACCAACGAGCCTCCCATTTATCCTCTTTGTTTAACAAACTTTGGGATAGTTGATAATGCTGGATTGTTCATACAAGTTGAATGCTTGGAATGACAAATGCACCTCTATTTTAGATAGTTTGGGCCCAAATTAACGTCTGATTAAAAAATCTGGTTGTGAAAAGATTTTGCCATTTTTTTATCAATAAAATAATGTTAATTATACAATCACCTTTGTCTCCTATTATTGCCTAATGCCCCACAGACTGCCTCAAATTCTACTCTACTCCAGACCCATCTCTCACAGACACTCTGGCATAAATCAAGAATACCTCTAGACCCTTACATTTGACATCTCACCTGCCACATATCTCTAGAAAGTGCTGTCATTAGACCCACTCTTTTTTCAATCTTAAATAGTCCAATCTCCTCAGGATGTGTCCCTGATTATCTGAAGACAGTTCAGCCTCTCTTAAAGGTCTGCTCAGTGAATCAGATTTTTTTTTGGGGGGGGGAGATTTTTGCCTTTAATTTGGATAGTGAAGAGACAGACAGGAAATGAATGGGGGAGAGAGATGGGGAAGGATCGGCAAAGGACCACAGGTCGGAATCGAACCCAGGGCGCCGAGGTTGTGGCACGACGCCTTAGCCTGAGCTACAGCGCCTCTAGTAAATTTGATTTTTAACCCTGCATTAAACACCACAAAGCTGTAGGGGGAGCTCTATACAGCTGGCTGTATTGCTGTATTGTTAGCGGTGTGTTTTCTCTCTCATTGCATGTTCCGTTTTCACTATACAAGGCTGTATAGGGGTGCACTTAAACACTGTTTGCAACACAACAGGCCAGTCTAATAGAAAAAAAAACAAACAATTTCTAAGCAATTTTATGACCACAAAAGTAGAAACTTGACCTAGGAGTGTAAAGGCAAATGACTTTTTCTCAGGCTGGCAGACTGCGCATATTTGGGTCATCAGTGATCTGCTGCTGATTCTGATAATCATTCTGTTTTGGTGCTACTAGATCTTTCCTCTTACAGCAAGATCAGCTGCCTTTAATACGACTGACAATTTAATATCAGTTAAAAGGCTTAACTGAACTTATTCAAATTCTATTTGTCAAAGGGGGGATTTTTCTTTGTTCACACTGTTGATTAAATATACCGCTCAAAGGCGGCTGGCCCTGGTGGAATCTCATCACCTACAGGGTTTACTCACACTTGGACAAAGGTGACAGCAATGTAAGAATTAACATCATCCAACACCATCCAGCCTGTCCTGCTGAGTAGAAGGGAGTGGATGCTTACCTAATGACCTGGATCAAAGACTATGTCTGTC
Organism: Limnothrissa miodon; assembly: GCA_017657215.1. Classification (NCBI taxonomy): domain Eukaryota; kingdom Metazoa; phylum Chordata; class Actinopteri; order Clupeiformes; family Clupeidae; genus Limnothrissa; species Limnothrissa miodon. The sequence goes on along the minus strand of JAGFZM010001996.1, from coordinate 235,569 downwards.
AGAATGGGGGACATTACGTATGATAGTGTTGTCATAAAGTCCTCTCTCCTGTACTGTCCAAGTAAAAGTCGTGACATGTTGTGAAATATGCAATTGCTATGACAATTGTGGGGTGCGTTAAGGATGAACAGGATGGGTAGGAAACATCTAAAGATCAACACAACCAAAGATATAGGGGTGGTAGTCAGCCTCCCCTATACTGACTGTCTTCATTGGTGGGGTGGATGTCGAGATGTACAAATACTTTGGAGTATATCTTGAGAAGAAACTGGACTGCTAACACAGAGGCTGGGGTCTAGCAGTTTCTACTGTAAACTCCTTCTCATTTTCTAGTGTGTCAAGGCCAGTGTCTGTGATGTGCTAGGCCAGGCAACACTAGGAAAAAGAAGGCTGATTGGAAAGAATAGTGGGGCTGGCGAAACTGAGTTCAGTTGTAGGTAAAGAAAACTTGAGCAGATTGCTGTCAATAATGGACAATGACTATCATCCCCTATAATTTCCAAAGGGATACATAAAGTATCATTGAATTAACATTGTTTTTGATTGTAGGCACTTCTTAACAATCTTAAAAAGTACAATATTATACAATATAATATCTGCTCTATTTGAGTTCTGCTATATATGTTGTAAAGTGTTGTAATGCCCTCTTGTGTTTGCTTCAAGAATTACACATTTCTAATTTGTAAGAGATTCTATAACTAATTATGATTAATACTGAAGAATAACAAGGATAAAATATTCATTCAGTTAATCATCTTTAAAGAAGTTGGTGTAGATTAGGTGTTCAGCCTGTAAAAACATGTATGTTACAGTTTCCCCCTCTCTAATATCCAAAACAATAAATACATAAAATTTTACTCTCATTACAAAATATCATGCTGTTAATAAGTTGGTTTGCTATTAAAACTTAATTGA
>JAGFZM010001996.1:193155-224654 GCA_017657215.1 Limnothrissa miodon | reverse complement strand
TTAGTTCACCAAATATTGAATTTCAGATATTTGATTTAGCAGGCATAGTCATTCAAAAAACTGCATAATTCTGTGATTAGAGAGATGTTGAGATACTGTATTGAAGTCTAAAGAGTTTAGACAGCAGTCAGTGTTGAGTAATAGTGTAAGGCCCTAACCCTACCAGGTTTTACGGTCTGGAAGTTGACAATTCATTAAAAATGTGGAAAGTAACTTACATTACTTGGTTAAAGTAATTGAAATGGTTACACTATTAAATGTTAGATAGGGTAACTTGTAACTGTATTACATTTTCAAAGTAACTTTCCCAACATTGGTTACAAGCTTCTTTGCAATATTATGAAATGAAATCAAATACAGTGTTACATTCACATGACCTTACACTACATTGTTCATTTCCGCACAACTGGATGGATAATGATTAGCACTGTTGCACTCACTTTGCACTAGGGAAAGATGTCAGTTCTAAAGGTTATCTTTAATGACATCATTAGTACTGTGGCAACATTAGCACATTCAAAATAGGAGTCCCTATGAGCCAAGTGAGTCATTTTGAACAATCACCAATGGTTTTGTTGCTGAATGATCCTTGTCAGATTAATGTTTCAAATCTTCATTATCACACTGTGAAATGCAGGCATGCCAATCCTTCACCTTTCGGCGAAATTCGCCGTTTTGAAATCAATATGGGCCGTTTATGTGAATCGTGCAGATCCGAGGAGATTTTTTTTTGGGGGGGGGTCGAGTGAGCAGATGACGTCACTGAACAGCTCTCCAGACTGTATGTGGACCGCAGAACAACTTTGCTAAACATTTGGTCACATACAGGGTTACAGCCAATCGAGATCAACTGGGACAATCCACTGCTGGTTGCCAGTTCTCTCTTCCGAATATTCCATTGAGTCAGGCCGCAAAGTTACCTGTTTGTATCGATTGACCTGGCAACCTCTTGTCCCCACTGGTTTTGAACACGCCGTTAACTGTTTGCAAGATTAACTCAATGGCGCTGTATAGAGAAAAAGAAAATCCTTGTTCACGTCGGATGGTTTTCAAAAACAGAACACACTCGATTTGGGTGTTTTTTGAGAGCTAGAAAGCCTACGTTGTGTTTTTTTTTCTGATGACCTATCTTGACATGGGTTTAGAACTGTTCGCTACAACTTGCCTTGAACACCATGATAAGCTCCGGTGAGAATGATTAGCTCCTGTTTACTCGATATTGTTAATAATGTTAGCTTGTTTTTAACGATAGGCCTACGTAACAGAAACACTGGTCGGCAGTAATGTTATTAATTGATTCATAAAATATAATGATTTCGAGCCATTTAAAAATGGCGAACGCGTCTCGCGTTGTACACTTCTGCCTTCATCCATAGACTGGCGCAAGTTTTTTTCAGCGTGAGAGGTGACAGGAAAGCCTTGCCTTGTCTTTAGCCCTTTGTTTCAATAGCGCCCCTAGTGGGAGCGCCGCCGCTCTCAGCCTGAACGTCAAAAATAAATGTAACATTATTAAAAATCTAGCGATTTTTCATTCATATTGTTATTTCCTCATCAACAAGTAGTATTAAAACTACAAGCACACAAAATGTGAGAACCATGTGTGTTACATTGTTTAGATAGAAAATTAAAAAATACTCGTGTCCTCCCACGTTGTTTTAAATGATGCCCGGTACCATCGTCAAACTACTTGTAAATATTATCATGTTGCAGCGACCAAACTATCTTTTAATGTTATTTTCCATTGCTTTGGATCCAAAACAATAAGTTACTAGCCTGTGATGTCGAACTATTAGCATTTTGGTAGTTTATAGTTGACTTACTTGATAGAGGCGTTTGTGTGTTATTTTCCCATTGAAAATAAGCATAATACATCCGATCCTGTAGCGATCCCAAAAAAACTTTATTCCTCAAAACCATGGGTAGAAATTAAATGCCTTATATGTCCTCCACATGACTAGATCTGTTTTGTTCACTCAATTTCCTTATTTCTCACGTTTGGTTATTGTTTTGATATAAAGAGACGTTCGCTGAACACACTTCCGGGTTTGAACACGCCGGCAAAAAGCATTAAATCTTCAAAACAGTGGTCATCTTTTGATTGAAAGCTGTTTTGCCCAATAGTATTGAGTCTTAGGTTTCCAATGACGTCTAGGTTGTCCCAGTTTGATGTAAAAGTTCATTTGATTGGTCTACGCGTAACAGTGTATATGCATTTGAATTGCTCAGCGCGTCACGTCATTACGCAAAAGCACGTGTTCCGCTGAATAGGTTTTCTCGCGGTCGGAGAAAATGGAGCGATTCACTCGCGCCCAAGTGTTGGAAATACTTTTTGAAAGCGATTTTGATGATGAAGAGAAGGACATGGAATCGGTGAGCGATGGTTATGCGGCCAGTATTGATTCCTATGAAGAGGATGCATTTGAGGATTCGTCTTGGACATGTAAGTGCATGATAAAAGTTGAACAGCTCACTAGTAACATTATGTATTTAAATTTGAGGTTTGCTGCTCCAGTTCATATTATATATATATATAGCTTTGTATAAAATGTTTTGACTGGATTTAATTACATGACTTAAGACCGTGGCTTGTATGAAAATGGTATGAAAACCCGGAAGCATCCTGAATACCGCCATAGGACTAGTCTATGTAGAACGCAAAATACCAACATAGTTTTGATAAAATGAGAATGTAATTATCTTAGCATATAACAACAGGTAGTCATTTAAGAAAAAATATAATGCATGGCATAATGCATCCATACCCTTATTAATAAGTCCAGTGTTATAGTATTAAAAATGCAATATTACTTGGTTAAATGCAGTATTTTGGACATGGAAAAATACAGAAAAATATGTCATTTGCCCTTTTCTAATTTGCCCTTTTTGTTTCAGTGTGTGTCCTTCCTCCTGTGTTCCATCAGCCAGGCACACCCCACCGCAGCTGTTTTGGGTATTTTTTGGAGAGGGCATAGGACTTTACAAAAAATAATTTAAGAGTATACATAGTAGTTCTCTGAATTTAACTCAGAATACTTACTTTTGGTCAGAAAGTAAGAAAAAGTGAATTTATTTGACATTTCATATTGGATATTGGATGGATATTTTGTTTTGTATTTGGTGATTTTTGGATAGGCTAAAAGACACTTGGGAACGCCTAGGTACACCAAATTATTTCTGCTGTGTTGCAATAGTAAACATTTTCCTATCTGCTTCAAATTTTGTACACTTGTTATCATGATGTAGGTAAAACATATAAAGTAAAATTTAGTTTCCTAGGACACTCATGACCAGTTCTACAATGCAAGTATATAAACAAATAGTAGGCGTTTTTAAATTTTGTGACATTTTCTCTGCATTTGCAGCTGTATAGTTGAATTTATAATGGGTCCAATAAATCACTTTGAATATATGAATTGATGGCCCAAGTATCTTCTTCATTTTAAGCCATTGGTGATTAGTATATAATGTGTAAAACCAGAGATATTCAAATATCAAGTTCAACAGTCAAATATAGGCAGAATTTACCCATTTTGCCCCTCTGCATCAAAGGGTTTAGATCATAAGCAACTAAGCTGTAGTGTAAAGTTGCTTTGTTAGTAGTGTTTTTATTCTCTGCTCTTGCCTTTGTTGCTTGTCACCATTTAAAAGTCAATTTACTTCTGGCTGTTTTACAGGTTTATTAACTTCTGATGTGAACACAGTATTTAATAATATAGCAGACAATACAGATGACAGTACAGTGGACATAGACATAAGACAAAGCATAGTACAATAGACAAAACATAGTAATTCACCATACACATTCATACACTTTCCATCCCCCCACACACACTACCTCCAATATCCTAATTTTGTATTTATCTTTGTTATTGTTAACCCCAGAAGTTATTAAAGTTAACACATCATAATTAACACATCATTCTTTAAATCCACATATCAAAGGTAGAGAGAAGAAATTACTAATAACAACCAAGCATTAATGGTTGCATTTACATCTGTTAATTGTTTGTAAGTAAGTAAACAACAGTACCTTAAATTGCCTTAGAGATGTTAATGATCTCAGTGACCCTGGTAGGCTATTCCAGTCGAAGGGAGCTTTGAATTTAAATGCACGCCTGCCAATTTCTTTATTGATGTGAGGCACAGTAAAACATAAATGTTCTGTGTGCCTTAGTCTATAGTTTGTATGGTGAGGTATAAGGTATTGTTGCAGATATATTGGATAGTTAAGGTGTGTGCATTTAAAAATGACCTGGAACCAGTGGAACTGTCTTCTAGCATTAAGTGACAGGATTTTCAGCAATTCGTACAAATCACAATGATGTGTTCTGTAGTGACATCTCAACACAAACCTACAAATGCTATTAAATGTAACTGCTAAGGGCTTAAGATTCGACTCTGTTGTATTCTGATATATTATATCAGCATAGTCAATCATTGGGAGCAACAGTTGCTTCATAATTCTTAACCTAGTCTCCTGTGTAAAGCATTTAATAGATCTGTACAACATCTTGAGATTACAATTAACCTTCATAACAAGAGAATGTATGTGATTTTTAAAGGAAAGTTGTGAGTCAATCCAAAGGCCCAAGTATTTATACTTATCCACTCTACCAAGAGGTGAGCCGTCAAGAAAGTTAGCTGCAATACTGGTTTGATTTAAGGTAGCAGATCTGGTTGGAAACAGCATGCAGTATGATTTTTTCTTATTTAACATCAGATCATTACTTTGAAACCATCTTTGAATATTATCAAAGTCAGATTGAAGATTTTTCTGTATTTTAACTATGCTAATATCAGAGGAATAGATCACTGTGTTATCTGCGTATAAATGTATTGAACAATCTGAACAAATTTGAGGGAGGTCATTAATAAAGATTGAAAATAGGAGAGGGCCCAGTGATGACCCTGGAGGAACACCCTTTTCCATTATTGCAAAGTCAGATAGACTATCCTGACACAATACACACTGCAGTCGGAAATGGAGATAGGAATTAAACCAAAGAAAAGAGTAAAGAGAATGGTTTACAGTTTGGGCTCTAAATTAAACAGCAGTGTGAAATGATATCTGGTATTCCAGTGGTTACCCAAATGTTAGAAACAGTGATTGGTCAAAACTGTAGTGTTGGTCACTTCCATGACACCACAAAACTAATGTAAATTAAGAGTGACAACTTACGAGCAATCACTGTTTATTCTGGCTTCTGGGTGACCATTTTAGAGAAACCAGCGGCTCTTTAACCCCCCCCCCGCTTCTCACTTTTTTGACCCCTGACCCGTTAACATGCCTGGAAATGTAAATCTTTGTCAATTTAGGTAAATGTTTCTGTATAGTCAAAATGTGGCCCGAACACACATTTATCTGCTTTGCATATCAATCTGGTACATTCCATTACATCACCACTGTCTATGAGGCAGAGTTATGACAGTGCCTCTTCTGGCATTGGACATGCCCACATTCAGACCAAAGATGAGATGCATTACAATTTGAAACAAAAGTAGTGTTATGGCTACCTCCATCATGTTACGGTAAAAGTATTGGTTCCCTATTTGAGGTGAACACAAAGAAGAGGAGATAGGCCTTCTGGGCAGATGGACCGATATACATAGTAAATCAGTATGCAGGCTAGTCAAAATGTTCAATAAAATCTAATAAAATAAAAATAAAAAGTCTAAGATATGGATAAGCTATAAATATATACAAATATAACAATTATCAATTATTCTGAATACCTCTGTGCTTACTGGTTCCGATAAGCGAATGCCACTCCAGCACTGCGACTTGACTGCTTCTACTGTATTAAACCAGAAACCAAACAAAAACAATTGCCAACAAATATGTCCTGGGATTGAGTCGGTGAACTGAGATAACATTACCAATGTAAAACCACATTGTCTACTGAGAGGTGCTGAGAGGTGACGTAAAGAGAAAATTAACAGCCTTGTCCACAGAGCCTCTTTAGACAGACTATATCCACATCTACACAGAGAGTGGCCTCAGGTTTCGCCATCAACAGTGTTTAATTTTTAATGAAGCCTTCCACCAGATCCCCAATTTGACATTGATGTCAACCTCTACAGATGACTGCCTTGAACATTCCTCATTAACACCTTTTGTTTTAAGATTGCTCATTAGCAAATGAGAGGTACAATTACGTCAACAGAATATGCCTTATTTCATTAGATTGAAGAGTATTGTGCAATTTTGAAGCAAATACGTAGGGCATTGAGTGATCAATGTATATTGAGAGGTGATGCAATTTAAAGTAAGGGTGCGCACATCAATTTTAAAATGTAGCCTTGATCATGGGTATCACAGTGAGATCCCTGCAACTAAACATTTTCCCTACTGTCACCATGACACTGCTTCTTGTTGGGAATTCTCTTGACGAGTCTGTTCCCTGTAGATATGTTGCTGGGTATAACCACTGCTATTTATAACCTTGTCTCCCACGCTGTAACTCAAAAAATACTTATCACCTTTCAAATGCCATACTAATATGTTGTTTATTTTTTTTATTTATTTTCATTCATTAAGTTTCATGCTTAGACTGATGCATTATCCACATCATTTCACATCACTTTCTGCAAAGCATCTGAATCTAAGCAACTAAAAATATTCGCTCCACATTCACTATTCTGCTTCAACTAATTACAAAAGTTTGGTCATGACATACTATATATTGTGTGCTGGAATTCTTTATTTGAATTCCACATTAACATTGGCCCTCCTTCTCTTCATTGATTGGAGTCTTGAGCAAAAGAACTTGAAAAGAAGGGAAAAGAACTTGAGCAAAAGCACCCAGCAGCTTGGCTATTACATTCTGGCCTCATTTAATGTATAACTACCCCTGTAGTAATTAACTAGTATAATGAGGTAGCAACAGCCTAATTTCTAGGGCCTCCTCAAATTTAATACCAGATGGTAACTGCACAAACGAATTGTCACTGGCAGAAATCACTCCTTAATGTAGTTATGGTTAATTCGTTGTTTTGACTTTATTGTAAAGTTGAAATGTCATTTACGCTCCTATGGCATGTGGATTCCTTAAAAAAATGATTTTAACTATAATGCAAGTGTCATTGTTCTTAGTTCTGGTTCTAACTTCAAAAGAGTTTAGCTGAAGAGTTTAGCCTTGCATGGCAACTTCAAGTAATTATACAGTATGGGTCTCTTGCCACATCAAATACACTTCAAAATGCATTCCAACTCAGGCACTTTTCTGCCAGACTGGTGTGCTCTGTGGTAATGCACACAGTCTTGTAATTCAGAAGTAGAAGTTACCACTTAAGCCGCAGGCTTCTGAAAGTGTGTGTCTATTTGGGCTTATGTGAAGCAACTTCAAATTGACACTGGCACCCACTTTTTGTTTTTTAGGTCTGTGGTGTCTTTCTGATATAACCAATACTGTCTATCATTACTGCTGCCCATTCTCCATTTCAAGTCTTGTGTTGATCGTCTTGTGTTGTTCAGTCACCCATAATGCATAGCTTGTTTTTCAAATCAGATCAGATGTTGCCAAGAGCTGCAGCCATGGTGACTTTTTTCCTGTCTAGATGTTACCACATCAATTAGAGCAACATGCCGTGCTGCATGCCACTGGTCCCTTGGGTATGGAGGTGAATAACATCCAACAGCAAGCTAGCACAGATATAGAGTATTCCACATGACATGACTAAGATTGGCTTGTCTGTAGGCCACTTCAATCTGCTGAATCTGTCACCAGTTGGTGGTTTTCTTTGATGCATGACCAAGAATACGTTTAAATAGTCTACTATTTAGCCCACACACACACACACAAACACAGAGCACATAATGAATAAAGGGAATAAACACACGGTAACCTAGTGATAAGGGAGCCATTGGGTGTTAGTCACAAATGTGGACATTAGAGAGCAATAATGTTTAAACAAGTCTTCTTACCACAATTTTTCAACCAGTCGGGATTTAACTGGTTACTCTTCACTCAATAGAGCAATTGAACGATCTCGCCACTTCCAAGTACAGTAGGTGCCTTACCCAGTAAAGACAAAATTGAACTGAACCAGAAAAATTGCTCCAATAAGGATCATATATATACAGTATCATCATTAATCACATCACATGTGACAAATTCATCAGACACATCAGAGAAGACACATCATTGGAACATTAGAGAAACAAATGACTCATTCTTAACTTTGGCAAGTCACTTTGTGCTGTGAAACTGCAAATGTCCAAAGCACCAAAGCCATTCCTAGAACTGGTCAACTGACACTGATATCTTCCTAAGAATCTTCCTAGATTTCAGAAACCTGTATTGGTGAATATAAATCTGCTTGAAACTGTGTAAGTAGGTTTAAAGAATACATTCTTCTTCAGAATTAAGTTTACTGGTCACATTACAGTAAATTATAAGGACATGCACAACATTCAGAATGACTGATAGGGTGACAGGATGTTTAAATTGTATTTGCATAAGCCACCTTATGTAATCAAAAGAAAAAGGCCTCATAGGCCTCAGTCACATCAAACCAGAAATGGACTTCTTTCTGCGGGGCTTTGTTGGCGTTTGATTGCTATTTCTAATCTATCTTTGTCCGGTGCCTCTCCTGACAGCTTCATAATTTATTTACTCTTCTATATTAGAAATGCAAAGGAACGGTGACAAGAGGAATGCATGCTTTAGCTGTAAATAGATTCTCCCTCTTCAGAACAGGAACCTTAATTATGGTAATGTCCAAAGGAGACAGCACAAGTCAAGGTATCCTTTGTAAAATTCTCTCATCAGCAAGGCCAAACTTAATAGAACTCTTATTCAACCAAACTGTGGACTGTTGGCTATACTAAAAATTCACAAAACCTGGCATGAATTATGATCTGCTATTGACTCTTCGGAAAACAAATATTAGCCTCCAAAGCACAGCAGAAAACTGTTAGTCTTCTCTTCTTTAGTCAATGACCCTGCTCTCTGTTTATGGTCTTAGGGGACACACTAGAAGTTTGAAGATGAACTGATGGATCTGCCTTTCAAAATCCTTCACATTCTCTCCATCCCTCCAGCATGGTGGATGGCCCCAATTAATCAGGCCCTCTCCATTGGTCCCTCATTAATAATTCAGCCCCCCTGCAGCCAATCACTCAACACAAGCCATTTAATGAGTCACTGTAGTGACAGCGTCAGTGATTCACCCGTCATCCTTGCCCACAGCCACAGGTTAGTTGCCGCGGCAATGGCAAGGCCTGATTAGGCCGATGCCGTCATTCAGCCTCCTCACTTTCACATACAAACTGATGTGACATTCACAGGAAGGTGTGGAAGCAAATCAGTTGTGTGAACACAGGGCAGAACTGCATAATTTGGGGGTTCACTCAGATTGATGGGCTTGTATTCATTCTGCGGAATGCAGAACATTCTTGAACAATTAACAAAAACAGGAAATAAAATAAGTCCAGTGGGAGTAAGTAAAGAGTCCAGTGCTTACATGTTATGTTAATGTACTTGTTGCTGTAACAACAGCAACACTTGCGAGATTTGTCATTTGTGAAGCCTCTGCATAGATGATCAGCGTAAACAACAGATGGGACTTGATGGAGCAGATGAATACGTCTGCATCTTTTTTATTCAGTTTCTTTCTAATTCAGACTGTAATCTTTTACAAACATGCGTTCTTTGAATATACACTAGTACCCACTAAAAACATTTGCTTATTTACTGATTTTAGGTAATATACCTAATAATATCACCAATATTGGAATTCAGTGAGCACTCACTCTACCTTTTTTATTCAAATCAACTCTTCAGGGTAGGACTGCCCCTTGATATTTGTCTCAGACAGTGAAATGAGGACAGAGTCGGGAGAAATACATTTTCCATCTTCAATTGGATTATTTTCAGACGTGCCATTTTCACTCCTGTCAGCTCTGACACAGTGCCACATGTCCAGTGTCACAAAGGTCATTCTTTAACACCAGACTCATCTCCTCACAAAATGTCAAGTTAGACTAATTAGATGATTGCTTGACGCATTGATTAACTTGCCAGTCGTTTCTGCCTAGACTGCATGCATCTGAAGATAGATTGTGCTAATTAAAAAGTCCTCCTATTAAATGACTCAAACACTTTTAAATTAACACTTCTTGGACAACTTCCATAAAATAAACTCAGCAGCTGTGGTGTATGCAGACTGTTTTTTTGGCTTTCCCCCCCTTTCTTTAATACACATTTTACTGCCAATATTATTCGTCTGGCGGCGAGAGCAGGAGCTTTGATGAAATGCAGCCGTCTCCCTCCAATACGTCAGCCTGAAGTGTGGTGGCCATAGCAGAGCTGCGACAGACAGCTTGTTTTGGTTTCAGAGCCCTAGTAATGAAGGACTGGTGAGTCTGTCGTCAGAGAGCGGCCGCTCCCGTTTGTCCAGGAGCCAGCTGGAAAGCAGCCTCCTCTGTCTCAGCGAAACACAGGAACAGCACGCCTGCAGGCCGCTGGGACGCCCTCTCATTTTCCAGCAGCCACAGAGGACTGGGATGACCTACATGGGACACAACATTTCCTCCATTCTTTGAAGTTGGAAAAAATGACGGTCCATGCCAAATACATGTCAGCAATTCCCTCAGTCCAAGAATTGTTCATATTTCAGCATATGTTCTGGGAATACCCCAGCTGTTTTAATTTAACCATTTTGACCAAGTTTGGCCTATGCTTGCTACAGTAATATTTAAATATTACCATCCCCTATTTGTAAAAAAAAAAAAAATCTTTACTATCTAGCAACTGTCTCCTCTGGAGTAACTCCTTCAAATACAATTTTGCATTATCTGAAATTATTCAGCTGCACATTTTTCATAGCAGAATGTGAAGAGAGAGAGGGAGAGAGAGAGAGAGAGAGATTGTTAAAATACTGGTGTTATTGTTCCCATAGCTGCATTTCCATCCTCCTCCTCTCAGGTGGTGTGCTGATCCGCTACTCTGATCCAGGCTTCATGAATCTGAAACTCATTTCATTCCTTGGGACTCACACCATGCTGATCCTTAGTATGGCGCTGCAAATGACTACCCCCATAACTCACATGAAGTGGGATTGAGAACCCTGCATGCCATACATGAAATCATGCACATAATCTTCTCTAGATTACATCATTAGTCATATGAAAGTATATTCATTAAAAAGTTGTTAGATGTAAAATCAGCAAAATAAGAATATCTTGTCGTAAGACTTTACTTTAAGTTTGTATCTATTAAACATCATAAGCTCATTATTTAAAAGTTTAAGTATTTATTTAAAACAAATCATAATGCTTTGCTGACTATTTTTAAATAGCTATGCCTACTTAACTAATAACAACTTAATAACTTTATTACCCTTTATACATGCATGTACTGTATAATACTTTATGAGTACAGACATTAAGTAAATTGTTGTCAAAATTAAGAATTTACCTTTTAAACATTTTAGGGAATTCCATCTTTCTGACATGGTAACCCTCCTGGTCAAAAGAAAGTGGCATACAGGCACAGGCACATCAGGCACAGGCACAAAACAGCAGCAGCCAAGTCGCATCTATCTGAGTCGTGGTCGGTTCTCTTTCTCGCACAAACAGCAGCTCCTCCCATTGACAAATGGGGATGAGATTGTCTCACCCAAGTGGAGAGTGGTACTAAGTTACTGTTGAAAGTCAGAATGTCTGGAACACACAAAAGCGAGATGTCTTCTGTGGAAAAGAACGGTGAGCAATTACTGTATAATTTGAGAAATCTTTGAAAGGAACTGGGGCTGAAGGACAAAGAAACCCATTAGGCATCTCCGGATTAGTGTTTTCTTCATGGTATTTGTCAGAAGACATAAAAGACCAAGTAGGCTACCAGGAGGTGTAAATGAATTAGTGAGTGGGCTGAAGCACACAGACACACAGAGTGACCTCATCCATTAGCCATTTGCAGATAAAAGGAACATGCTTTTAGTGAACCAGCAGAGACAATGGAAGCACACCCTCTGACTTGTTATTCTGTCTTTAAAACTACTAATTAGGTCTAAAGGGAGAACCAGAGCAATGCATTTTCTGCTTTATACAACCTGAATGGACATTATTACCAGAATTACACAAGTAGTGTTTTCAACACATGAGAATGAAGAACTTGCTCAAACAATGTCTTGGTCAAATCTATGGTAGCTGTGGTCCAAAAAAAACGTTGCAGCAGCACATTAAGGTCTGGTGCTCACAGGGACATGGGTTTAAATATAACCTATTGTAAACTTGTGATAAATCATGTCAATTTTGTCTTACTTTGCCTTTGCCTTGGTTAGGTCTCCCTCAGCTTGGACAGACTTTCGGTGGGCCAGGTGATGCCATTGGCTGATGATAGTCTTTATGTCACTTCCTTTGACTTTAAGGCAGCCACTGTGAGGTACTGGACACAAACAGATTAACTTCATCTAGGACCATAGTCTACATGGATCTTGGTAGAACATGGGCTAATGCAATTTGTCTGCTCTTGCTCTATTGTTGATCAAAAGTTCACTTATTATTTCAATTTCACTACGTCTTACAGTACATTAAATGTGCCACACTCCTTGATTCCTAACATGCACAGCCCTCTTTGACATCACAGTCCTTATCTAAGCAGCAATCAAACAGCTGACAGAAATCTCCCCCAAATTTGATTTTGTTTACAAAATCACTGACACCCTATAGACAGTGCTACTATCTGATTAGTGTTTTGTTTTGACCTGCTATTGACTGTCGGCTCACTGTGGGAAATGTTAGCAACATACTAGAGTAGTTCACAGTTTTGGTTTTGTAAATAATCTCAGACATCATGTCTGTGAAGATTCGTATTCATCCATGTCCTCAGTTCTGAGCTGATAATGGTGGGCCAGCAGATATATCTTCGGACCCCTGCAGTACTTGCTCTCAGCATCCTGTGATCATATTGACTCACTCCCTTGAAGAGGCTGGGGCTCAGTACATAGGCCTATAAAGGTGCCCTTGGGGGCACCAGGCTAAGTGGGCAGACATCATACCACAACCCTGGGGGCCCAGGTTTAAAAAGAGGAGGGGCGCACATTATTGTAAACCCTTTTTTTTTTTTTTTTTGTAGCATGTCAACCCTTTGGCTAGATGATATAAGTGGGTTTTATTGTTTACCATATATATTGTATACAATGAGACAAAACAACATTTCACCATGGATGAAGAGGTACAGTACTATAAGACAGACTATACATTTAGTGAACACATATCATAGATATAAAGTGCAGTTTCTACAGCATTTAAGACAGACAACAGACAATAAAAGACAGGGCATAAATAGACAGAGCACTGAAGTTACGTTTACAGTGAGGTGGAGGGACAATACATTTAGCAGGGAAAAAATGAGAAAATTCCAAAGATCTTGGAAACTCCCAGCCTATAACCTGGACAGCTGTTCCAACATTTCTGATATACTCCCGTTTATTCTTAACAGCCTTCTAGAGATACTTACCCGGGTCCATTCCAAAACAGAAACTTAGCAAGAGTGTGGGTGAGATGTGTTAGCAAGTAATCTTAACCAGGCCCATTCTAAACTGAAAGTTCATGCAGAGACATTCATGTAGATATAACCTGATAGGTAGCCATGCATTTTTGAACAAAACAAATATTTAACCCATTGAACTCCCCATGATTTTTCTGTGGTTATTTTAAGAAACCTTGGGTGTAAGCTCAGAGAATGTTAGCTGTATTTGTCACACTTACAAACATTCCCTGAATGTTTCAGGTGCGCCTTTCACAATTTCACACTTATTTTTTGGTATTCCTACAGTATGAATGAGGTTGTGTGATGACAGATCTAATTCAGCATATTCAACTCAGCAGTAAAGAATAATCAGAGCAGCCAATACCCTAGGCCTATAGTGATAGTGTAGATGTATATCTTTTGTATACCATTTGTAAAGTGGTAATTTTGTAGTCTTGATAGAGTAAAGCTAAAGCCTGTGATTAGCATGCAGATGACTTGGATCTGAAACCCTTGCATTCTTTTTTCTCATGAATTGTGATTATCAACTAGCTAATCAGGCTGAAAGAAATAGCAATTACTACGCCTAGGCACATCTGAAGTCTTTTTTTCTCTTCAAATCAGGTAATTGACTAATTTGTCTATCATAGAAGATAGGCTACTATTCATAAAACAGTTGTGTTTTTTGCAATCAACCTGTCATTAATGTTGTTTCTTTATTAAGCTATTTTAAAGTACAATTTGAAGAATTTATGTGCACTTTATGTGCATTTTATGTATCTTAGCATTTTGAAGATTTTGGATTAGTCACTCTCGCTAGATTTTAATATAGTTAATCAAATGTTTTGCAGATTAACTTTCCTTTATGTCTGTTTACTCAACTCATCCTAAAACATTTGTAAAGATTAAGTATGTGATATCTGTGAATGAGGGCATTGATCATTTGCTTTATTATTCAAATAAGAAGAATGCTCTGAAAGTTAACTTCCTGGCAAATCTAAGATATTTTTGTATTTTACTTCCAATTATATACTAAAGTCTATGAATAACATACAGTATGCTGCCAAGTCAATAATTTTTAATGTTACTTAAAATTATTATATGTGTATATTTTTAGGCATGACATGTTTGTCAAGCACTTACTCTGATTATGAAAGTGATATCCAAGGCACAGAATAGTGACTGCATGTTGTACTGTGGAATATAGCTATATTCAAATGCGCATTTGCTGAACAAAATTACTTTTGCAAGCTGCTGTCCTTCTTGACAACCATCTAACCATGTAATAAAGGGAAATCTTGAATATAATCATGAATATGAATAAGCTAATATGATTTCTATTAAAAAAACAGTACTCCTCCCACATGCTCTTTCACTGTGCTTTTGGCCTCATTATTCAGTCAATCATCCCATTTTATTGGCACAAGGGTTTCCATTTTCACAGCAGAGGTGACTCATTTTCAGGCGCAAATTAATGTTGCTTCTTATTTCTTCCCCAGTCATGTCAGATTAATCCCAATCAGACGGATGCACACCTCACCCACGGGCAAATGCCCACTTCCTCAGTCACGTCTCCCTATAGGAAAATGTGGAGGATCATGAGCTGAGATTTCTTTTTGCATTTTATGTAATATGAGATATCATATCAGGCTCTGATACAGGATAAGTAAGCAATCTGCATAGAATATCAAAGATCACACCGGTTCTTATTTATAATCTCCAAACTAGCTTGCTATTCACATCATTTTCCATTTTAATTGAAGAAACATGAGCCATGAGTTGCTGGCTGACATGCATGATCCCATAGTTCCCATCTAGCTGGTCCACAGAGCTGTGCCCTTCTCTCTCCACCTCTCCTGTCCCATCAAGCATTACTGATCATGGCCACTGTAAAGGTTAATTCATGTCTGTAGAGAAAACTGATTTGGAAGAGAGCAAACGATAGCATCTCCTTTGGAACTAGAGAGGATTTTGTAATTGTGTTTTGTTGTTGTTTTTATCAGCATCAAAAAAAGTTAGATAATACCTTAAATAATTGAATGGCACATTGATTCAGACTAGATCTGTCAGTGAAATTCAAGCCACTGAGACACTCATAAAAGCAGTCAAACTTAGAAAAAGGGTAGAAATGTATATTGCATACATTTAACAACAAAGCTGATATTGGCTTTACATTGAATTATTGTGATGCTTCGTTTACATACTATTTTAATGGTTTCTTTTAATATCTTTGTACAACAATATGTTAACTGAAAAATAGTTAACTGACACTAAATGTATGCTCCATGTGGTGTCAATTGTCAAACCGATGAATTCCTATTTATATCACCTGTGAGTGGCGCTTGGATTGTCTGCAATTTTGTTTTAGCTATGTAGCCTAGTAATATTCAGTACGCAGATCCAAAAGGGTGCAAGTCTGAATTTCCTCATGGAGTGAAACCGGGCACACATCTGGACATGTTTTATGAGCCTCTGTACTCATTAACGCAGAGGGTAGCATGCATTTTTCACCCTACATTAATGGCTGGGCTGTTTCAGCTGTATCCATGCACGCTGTTAGGCATCTGTCATTTGCTGTAATGGCAAGGACAGGGAACTCACTGTAGTCGCATATGAGAAAAGCTGTCCATCAGTGTCTCGGGAGAGCACAGGACACGGGATGAGGACAATTGAGTGGGAATACTGCAGGAAATCAACTGTATAATGAGGGGGAAGTGGAGGAGCAGGAGATGAGGAAGAATCAACAATCCATAAAGGTGTTGAAAAACAAGGTGAAAAAAAAACAGCTTGTGCTGGAAACGTCTTTTAATTAACATTATTTTCATTAGCCAAATAAACATTGTGAGAACAATTCATAGAATGCTCTTTAAAATTCCAAGGCCACACAAGCATGAAAACACAACCCTGCTGATGAACTGATATACAGAATATAAGGGTACGTTATGAGAGGAAAAAGAGAATCGGGAGACAGAGAATACTGTAGTCAACACACATTCAATGTCCACAACATCAAGGCCTCCATTTAAGCAACAGTTATGTTTTGCAACACAAAAGAGATTCTTGGATAAATACAGTGCAAGACCAAGCTCGTTTGCTTCTCTCACCCCTGTGCAGTTATACGAAAGTACACATTGACTGTTTATAATGCTAAATGTATTGACATTAAATATTTCTGGGCTCATATATTTGAGGGTTTCATAAAGCACCTAGTGAAAGCAGCTTTTGATGGATGCATGATCTTTTGTCATCTGAGATGAGATCTGATTGTATGACCCCAAGCTCTCTAAGCATCACTTCTCAAT
Organism: Limnothrissa miodon; assembly: GCA_017657215.1. Taxonomy (NCBI): domain Eukaryota; kingdom Metazoa; phylum Chordata; class Actinopteri; order Clupeiformes; family Clupeidae; genus Limnothrissa; species Limnothrissa miodon. Next base: position 207,877 of record JAGFZM010001996.1, on the reverse strand, counting down.
ATCCACATCTACAGTAATATAACTGTCCTGCCCTACACACTAGCATTTTAGGACAACAGGGAAACACAAGTGATTGAACATTACAGGAAATGAGTGCAGGGACTCATTTGCATTTCTTTGGGGCTTTTCTATCAGGATGGCTGCAGCGGTGTTGGATGGTTCGGTCATGGCGTACTGTCGCAATCATATGGCTAGGAACGATGAATCAGAGGTGTGTGTTTGAACTGAGAATGAATTCTAATCCTGGGAGACAAACTTTAGTTTGATCTTCATCTGACGCCTGTCAAAATATGTGGCAGCTGGTTTTAGAGGTGTCTATCACTATCAGCCGCACTCTGCAGCCCTTTATGAAGAGAAGAGAGTGGGTGTGGAGTGGGAACTACAATATATTCACTGACACAGATTACAAAAAAAGAGAAGGAGGAAGAGATATTTTAGTAACTGAACCTTTGGGCTTGCATGTATATTGTAATACAAAGCTTTGGGCTTTAATATGTTTCTCTCAGAAGATTACAGCTAACACCCTTGATTTTACACAATGCAGACTAAGCTTAAGCTTTCAAGTCAATTACAGTTCCAGCACCTCTTCTCAGGCTTAAAACACCACACGCAGTATCTGCAGCATAAGCCCAGCAATCTCTACAGCAGAGTGCAAAATTACTGACACACAGTCATCACAATCATGAGTGAGAGCCACACTCAAACAGTTTCACAATGAGTACTTCCTCACCATGTTTAACACATTGTTATGTGACATCTGATATATTCATGTTTAAAAAAAGATATCTGATATGATAGTAAAAATAATATAATTGTTACGATATATTCTCAGAGGCAACTAATAATTTCACACCAAAAGAAACAGTAAAACATCTGGACAATATGTACTAAATAACAGAGAAAATGTATTTCCCTTTATCTCATTTTGATATAAAATTTTACTCATTTACCAAAATATTATACCAAAATGACCATGACTACTCTGACAAAAAAAACAGCATCACCTGTGCCTTCAAATTCCCTTTTACTTTTATAATTTTATGTAAACTGACTCACACTTCCCATCAGTGCAAAATACAACAAAATAAAAACAGTCTAAATAAATACGCATCATAACAGCTGACCTGCAGCTTTTAACTGTTATACCTGGAATATCCAAGCTTCTTCATCAAAAAGCCACATGTGTCTTCAATGAGTCTGATTTCCTTGCGAGGCATATTCTGCCTCCAGATATTAATGTTGGCTGGTGATATGTCCCCTTCATACATTAAATTGTACAGATTTGTTGAAGTGGTGAACATCAGCTGGTTTAGTGCTGAGGGTGTGACCGGGACACCAAGGAATGAGTGAATTCTCTCCGCTGTCTCCTGTGGAGAATTAACCACGTCCTCAAACCTCACCTGCAGGTAAGCCTCCTCTGGCAATCTGGCACTGATACGGAGGACAGCGGAGGTGTGTGCTAGCCACAGGTGGGCAAGCAGCAGCACAGGGTTGGTCTCTGACCGTGACAGGAGTCGCCAGAGTGTCCGAAACTCCTGGGCAAATGCTGGGCATCTGTCCCTGTTGATGTCCTCTTTGAACATTAGGGCCAAGTGCTGTGGAATGTTTTTAAGTGAATACAGGCTAGGCTTGCTGTTGTATAGCATTAGGTAAATCCATGCCCGGGGGTCTCGGACAACATAAATGGCCCTCAGAGACGGTCCAACCACCTCCTGAATAAAAGGTAGTTTTAATGTCCAACTGCCACTTCTTAAGTTTAACACAACTCGTGAGTTGGGATACTCACCGATGTGCCTGCGTAACTCTTGCACATACTCAACATCCCGCTCAATGCTTCCCCGCACTTTCCCCCTCACATCAGCTGCTAGCTCTCTCCTCCTCGCTCTTTTCCTGCGGTCCCTGGAGGAGCTCGACCTGGAGGACACCTTCATTCGAACGATCTCGTGGAGCGGAATGTTCTGCAAGTGCAGATGGGTGTCGTGGACCAATGAGTGTAGCCAGCCCTGGATGATTTTATACTTCCCCCGCTGGGCATCGACTCGGGACCACTCACAGGCATCCACCAAGGAGTCAAACTCAAACTCAGTCTCTGGGATATCCAGGTGCTCTGTGGGAACACGCAGGTAGACGTAATCCGAGTTGTTATAGAAAAGGTGCTTAAGAATGTCCGACCCGGAGCCAGGCAAAGTTGTTATGACGACCGTAGGCAGGGGAAAACGGTGCTGGTCATAGAGTCTCAACTGTTTGCTGATCTCAGGGTTGGTGGCAGCACCCTTCCACTTCACCCCACACAGTAGCTGGTCACAGCTATTGGAGACAAACAGCAGTTCAAAAATCCATAGGATGAGAACAGAGAGGAGGGCATAGCGCATCAGCCTGCTAAAGCACACATAGAACTTTCGCTGTAGTGTGAGAAAGCAAATGGCAGCACAAAGTATGACCCCAGCGATCACATTTACTGTGAATCCAAAGTCAAATAGCTGGCTGTCAACTGTAGTCTGCTTTGGGATAAGCTGTGTGCCCAGGCCAAAATGAATAATTTGATGTCGGTCTTCAATTTTGGCATATCCGCCAAAACCTAGGTAGTTGGAACGTGCCCCTATGTCTCTGTGGTTTGTTGCAATGGAAACAATTTTCTCAGTGTTGTTAATTATTATTGACAGCCGCACACCATTTTTGTTGTCATCAATAAATCTGCAGCCGGATACTTTGACATAAGGCCCATGCATCACATAAGCCATTCTGCTTATTGTGCTCTGCATCGGAAAGGTGACATTGATAAACTGCGTCCATCTTTTTTTAAACTCTGCTGCCTGCTCTGCCTCCTGAATTCTAGTGTCTGGGCTAAAACCCTGACTATCAAACCAGAACATTTTGTAATGGGCATCCCAAACATCCATCAACGCCCCACTGTATCTTTCCATGAATCTATAAGGAACATATTTAAAGTCAATATCAAGGTTATGAAAGAATGCACTGAGCATTTTCACTGGTGAGTCCTCCCACTTTTCCACATGGTCAACCACTAACAAAGTCTGGGAGTTGAGCAGCACAAGAGCCCTATAAACACTCTTCAACCTCATGGCAGATGAATAGGCTGGGGCAGACTCACCACTAACAAACATGGAGTCGTGGTGAGATGAGGCTGCCACCACCTCTCCCGCACTTTCCCCCACGCCCTCATCTGTCCACCTCAACCACTTGCCACATTCGCCAAGCTGCCCTTCCCAAGGGGCATTACACTGGCTGGTGGGGGAAGGACTAAAAATCAGCACATTGTTCAAATAGCTGTATTTGGGCCCGTAAAGGGCCTCTGAAACAAACACTTGTCCATTAGGAGCAAATGTAAATGAATTTTGGTCTGGGTGTTCATGCCCTGGGTTGAAGCTATTCCAACCATCTACCCATGTATAGGGTTTGGCATGAACAATGTCGTACACAGCTCTGCCACCCAGCTTACCAGATTTAAAAGAAACGAACGTGTTACCTTGATTATTAGGCAAGCCTGCTCCATACGTTACAACCCCCCAGTTGGAAAACACATGCATTTTAGGTGTGCCATAAGCATGAGGGGGCTGGGGTGTCAGGTGAGCATTGTACCAGATAAACTCAGTGTGCAGTGTCGTCCAACGCTGAGCTGAGGACTGTCCCATTGGGCCATCTTTAGGCCTGTGTTTCCTTATTTGTTGTGCGAGCCAGTTGCCTGTCCCATTTTTCATTAAAAAGCTGTCCAAGAAAACTAGCTGACTCTCAGGCCCATAGAACCAGTTGTAATTGGAGTCAGCTATGCCAACAGTCCTTTGGAAGCCTGGTAACAAGGTAGCATAGTAAAACCAGAAGTGATTACGCAGCCAATTGTTTTGTGAGTTATCAATATTAAAGTGACGTTGCGCAAGAAACACATATTGTGTAATTGATTTTGCTGTGTAACTGCCATACGCCACACCTTCATCTAATGAGCCATCTACTACATGGTTAAGTAAGAACATTGTCTTTTCCATATAATTAACCGACACCTGCTTCCAGACCATGCTCTCTGGGTCATCCTGTGTGCCTACCACAATAGCACCAGTTAGAATGGCAAGGATATTTGTGGTTTGGTGATTTTGTAAAAACTGCTTTCCCCAGCCTCTATACTTTGATGTTTCATACAACTCCTCTGTCTCTGAACGTATTTTTCTCTGATAAAGATCTCGTCTCGGTTGGTCCAAATAAGAATAAATAAAGTCAAAGGCAGTTGCAAAGCCCGTAAGTGAGTGAGCCATGGGCACCTCGTCATTCGGTGCACTTGTGACTTTCCAGTCAGGATACTCTGCCATGCGGTCCATAAACTTCACCAAAAACTGAAGGGCAGCAGAGTCATCTGGTGTCAGTAAACAATACAATGCCAGAGGAGGTAAGTTGTTCCCATAAATCTCATTCCACTTGCTGGAAAACTCCTCGTGCTTTGCAGGAGGCATGTAGAGTGGAGGACTAGAGAACATCATCAAAACAGCTGCCCTGATGACTTTGAAGATGTGACTGTGTGTAGTAGTGGCCCTTTGTCTCAAGACTTGTATATCCGCTTGGTTAAAATAGAGGTTAGGATGAGGATTAGTGGCTTGAAGCTTTCGGAGTTCTGGTACTCTGTCCTGTGTAAGTTTTAACTGCCCATAGTCACTAAAAAAATCTTTATCAGAAGCATTGAAAATGCCAGAAAAACCAAACCCTGTGGCAAATAAGTATGCAAAAAATATAAAGAATTTAGTGTAGTTTTCATCCATGATAAAGTCAGAGCTCTGTCTTTTAATTCCATTTAAATGGCATGACTAAATTCTTGCATTACTGTGCTCAGTTTTCTCCATTTAATTACAGAGACGTAGGCTAAACTTGTCACACGTTTGAAATATAAGAAATGTCAGTGATCCTCTGTGTGACTAACATTTCCAACTTAACTAGGTGATAAGTGAGCTTGTTTGACTCAACATCGTGTCCTCTGGTGCGCCGCTACTATTCACAGAAGTGGGAGATTCAGCATAAGTCTGTGGTTATTACTCATAAATATGAGATGCCAACTGCAAACAGAAGGTGGTGAAGTAATTTCGGTAGTCCATGGACAAAAGTCTGATTGACTCACACCTCAACGACACCAAGCGCATCTGTCGAACTTACATCTGGAAACAAGATGCTGTAGTGATCCATCTCCGACTAAAATTAGACACAATCGTGCCATGTCTCTTTTCGTGTGGAAAAGTCCTGCTCAAATAAGGTATCAACTAGTAGAAATATTAGCGCGAAGAGATGACAATAACATTACATGCAACGCGATCAGATGTTAGTAGCCTATAACCATTAGATTCGGCAGACAGGTCCTCTTTAGACGGCGTGTGAGGGAATATGGAGGCTGGCACCTTCTCTGTGACCAGCGTCAAAGTAGTATTGATCTTCCTATCGGCAAAACATAATCCCGTGGACAAATATCAGTCAGCCCCAGTCAGTGTCCGGTCCAATGACAGCCAGCCATACGGTTTTTATTCTCCTCGCCCCGACAGTAACATGCACACACCAAACTAACTGGAGCATTTCCGCACCTGACACTGCAGCCAGTCCTGTGTGTAATGTCTGCGTTGAACAAGATTTCGCTCGTTTTAGAGAAGAAACTGTTCATTTCTCCACCTCCAGACATCCATCCATTCTGACGCCTTCTCAGAATTACTCCGTCATAGGACAAGTTCAGTGGAAGTTCGAGCTAGGTAGGCTACTAAAACAGTGTAACTACTGATCATTAATACATAACAACCTGTCTTTCATGTTAAACATCCAAACATCCGATGGTTATGGCCAGTCCGTATAAGCAAGCATTTTCCTCTGTGTGCCGTAGAATTTCCACAGCTTAACGGTAGCATGGAACTTGTCGTGTGAGTTCCTCCGTCTATTCCATGTAGGGTAGGCAACGATGGTGTGGTTGTTTTCACTAATTTGTCGGAAGAGTACAACACAGCCTACAGAGGGCTCTCTCTCTCTCTCTCTCCCTCTCTCTCTCTCTCTCTCTCTCTCTCTCTCTCTCTCTCTCACCCTTCGTATACACATCTCCCTCATGTGTGCACAGCCTTATCTCCTCTCTCTCTCTCCTGGCTCTATCACGCTCAAGTGAATTTAAAATTTAATGTCTAAAATCTAAAATAATAAGGTTAAAATCTAAAAACTGGATGATTCATAATAGTGTTCTTTCATTTAAGAAAATATAATTCCGAAACAATAACATCAGTATTTTAACAATCTCTCTCTCTCTCTCTCTCTCTCTCTGTAAAAGGCAGTGTTATGCCAGTCTCATTCCTTATCACATGAATACTCTAACATTTGTGTACGCTTTTGTCATATTTCTATATGAAAATATAGGCTCAGTGGAGTTGACTTATGGATAAAATTAACATATGCAAAGTCCGTGGCATAAGGGAATTCACTAGCCCGGTCCCTAAAGGAAGCGACATGAGAATAGATAGTCTTCAGTCTATCCTTAGATTGATTCAGCAGGAAGTAGAAATGGTGACACAAGGCATGAACTAAAGAGGCCACATGATGTTATTGGCTTCATAGTGGTGTAAGCTCTCATTTGTCATGAAAAAAAAAAACGAATCATAAATTCTTATATATCACCTTGTGTAGTGAGAATATTTTAAGTAAATGAAAAAAAGACAGTGGAGTCATGCTTTTCATTTAATTCATTCTTGGTGAAAAAAAACAACATATCTATTCATTTCTGTAGTTGTCCATCTGCTCAAATCAGAAGGGTGAGCAGTTTGCTGATGATCCACTCTGGAATTATTTTTGTATTTTATTTCTGAATTTGGAGAGAATTGCTCATCAGAGAGAGTATGATGACTAAATGAAAGCGAAACTGCTTGGCTTTGTTCTCTTCAGTATCTTGGTGTATGCAATTTATTTCCTTGAAGACTATTTTGTCCTCAAAAGACACATGCATCTCTAGAGGCCAACCACATGAGGGGATAAAAACTATGGAGTTAAAAAAGCAGGCTCTCACGAGAATTGAATGTATTTATTATTAAATAACATTAAAACACATCTTTAAAAATACATTTGGAACATGCCAAATGATTTGAATTTCAAAGATTGTTGCATCAATTCCATTCATATCTTCTCTAAAACCTGTGGATTTTTGAGATGGTTTTGCTTGAGAATATCAGCAAGTAAAAAGAATGTAAAAAAGTTTGTGACAAGTTATGTGGCTAGAGCATCTGCCAGAATTAGAATCTGTTAAGGGATTGAATGAGACTGATGTTGGAATATTTGCATATGGTGCCATGAATATCGTACAGCATAACTGGATAAATCTTTTGTCTAGTAGTGTAAATACTAATGACTATTATTACTGGAATTACTGTAAAGTTGGAAGTGATGTAAAGGGTGTCTATTTTTTGTGCCTTTAATGTGAAGAAAGAGAACAATATGTCAAGTTTTAAATGATGATGTCACCATAACAAAATTATATAAATATATAAATATAAAATAGAGAGAATTTGGTGTCATCTTCAAACACAACATGGATGGTGGATGCATGTTATGTGCAGAAAAATAGTTGAAAACCTTTAACACTAAAGACATTTGCACGGTCCTGTGAAAGAAATGTCCAAAGAGGTATGACACATGAAGGAGGACATAAAACATTAATTGCCACACAGTGTGTTGATAACTGTTATTCTCCATAGTGGTGCATGGCAAAGCAAAGCTCTTAAACTTCCTATGAATATTTAAGGATGCTAATTTCAGACTCCCTGAGGGGATTTTATTTTGGGTGAATAAAACTTCAAAATATGACTGCGGCTGGCTATGTGGGTGGCTTTTTTCTCATGAGGTGCACCAGACACGTCAGGTCACTTCAAATATTCCTGCTTATGTCATGCCAGGTCTTAGGGAACGACAGACATTTTAAAGGACTGCATTATACAGCAATTTAGACAAGAATGACTAATATACTGTCATTATCAATATACTATTATTATTACCTTTATGATCAATCTGAGAGTTAACCCACAATTTCTTTGGTTCGTCTTTGGTCTTTTAATTAATATCAGAAACCAACCAGGCAGGGATGAAATCTTTTCCATTGGATTTGTTAAATTTTTGCATCACTTGGTGGAGGTATAAACTTTATGGAGTGTCATTTAAGATTTACTATTTGCACTCAAAATAAACACATCTAAAACGGCAACTAACAATACTAACCTCTGAACCTTTTACCTCAGGCACTGTTTCTCTTTGAGTGTCTTTGCCAAGCATTCTACCCTCCTGCTATTTCGATTCACTGCCTTTGGCCTCTCCCAGTGTGGTTGCCGTGGCAGCCACCAAGGAGCATTTGATGTGGTGATGTGAGGAATGTGTCTTCTTCTCAGCCACTGACAGGCCCTTGGGGTACTGAGGAGTCTCGAGCTGTACCTTAAAGAATGTTTGAATCCAGGTGATGGAGCGTTTAGATCAAGATGACTTATTGACCCCACTTTAATGGACTGCTGAAGGAGAGGCTAAATGATGTGTAATGAAACATTGCTCTTCCTCTGTGCCACACCAATCACATCAATAGGAATTCCTCAGAAATGCTGTGTAAACAAAGTTTGTCAACTGTTTTGAAGTGTTTGTCGAAGAGGGGGCTTTAAGGAGCTTTTTCAACACTTTCATATTTTGCATAGTATTTCTACATTGTCTGTCTACACTGTCTTGCAGTTGCTTATTGAGGTCGTATAGCGTAACTGATTGACTGGACCATTACACACACTCTGTTCATTGGTGGTAAAATTCACAAAATGTTTTATGAATGAGTTTTTCTGTGTTAGTAGGTGTAAATGACTGTCGATGTCAACCACCTTAACCACTCCTCTCCTTACTGGCATCAAGCAGTTGGACTATTGAAGTACAAGATATGATGCAATTTTCCACATTGAAGTGAAATGCACTTTTTTTTGCTGCTAAATTCTATATAATCTACTTCCACATCACAGTGAACTTGACTTGTTATCAGTGCTCTGTTGCTCATATGCCCTCCCTTGTTGTCTGTTGTCTCTCCTGTCCCTCGTCTATCTTAAATATTATACTCTAACTAGTAACTGCACTTTATGTGTACCTATTTGTTTTAACTTTTGGTATATTATTTTATGTATTAAATGTTAAATGTAGCACCACAGGATCCATGATGAAATGGTTTTATAGTTGAAATGACAATAAAACGTCTTTTGTGCTTATTGATGTAACTTTCAGATATATAGATTGATAACTTGTTGTTGTTCTGGGTATAACACTATTATTATTAATCACAGTTCAAGTTTTTGCTGTTTTACTATTTCATTAGCGCATAGTGGCATACCTCTGTGCATGCAGCTTGCTGGGCTGAGACCTAACTAACCTAGATTAATGATCCAGTGCACTGCACCTATAAATGGTGATACTTTTCAGTATTTAAACTGACGTTTGTGAAAACAACCCACATGATGCTCTTGATTGCATGTTTACTAGCCAAAATGAAACAGAATGTCAAATGAGGTTGTCATGAGAGAACACAGATAATGGCTTATAAATGCCCTTACATGAATATTTATGTTTCCCAAGAAAATGCTCTTCAGCATAAGTAATTTGGCTGGCCCTGGGGTATACATCACAATTCATATTTACTGCATTATAAATAATGGAAACAGCTCCCTGCTAAAGCTGTGTCATGACAGAAAATATTCTGTTTTGGCCAAAGACAGTCAGCAATTTTCTAAACGCTGAAGGAACTAAAGTTGGTTCATATATGCAGTGTGTGTGTGTGTGTGTGTCATCCTCAGACTGATTCTGTCAAGCAGAACCAGTGATCCAAAATCAGCCACAGCCCAAGCTTTGTCAAAAACTGAAGTGATCATCCCTGACAGTATGTCCCAGCCACCCAATTATAGCCATTATCAAAGTAATACTGCCGGATAGGCTTCCCATCACAGATATCATGCTATAGTGAATTTAACACACAGCAGTGTCTTGTGACTATTAAAAATTACCATGTTGCATTTTAGAGACAAAAAACGTGAGTCTAAATGTAAGTCTAATTTTTGCACAGATGAAATTACTTTTGCTCAACCAGTGGGGATCTGTGTTGAGTCAGGGAGGAGAGATAAGGAATGTGAATTCCCTGTAAAGATGTGAACACAGCCCACTGAGAGCAGTGAGATTAAAAACCTCTTTGATGAAAAATGGAATTATGAACATAGACTTGTCCTCTCAGTGAAGGATGCCTCACTAGAAAAGGGGGGCTGTCATCCTGAGCCTTGAAGTAAATCCCTTGACATTTCCTGATGTGATTTTTAATTAATTCTGAAGTTTCTAGCATAAAAAGGAGAAACTTTGTCCTTTTGATCCTCAGTCTGGCATGACTTTGAAGGGCATCCGGAGGAATTACTAAAAAATCAAATTAAATGGCATGTTGCTACTTCATACATAAAGGTAAGTTTGATATTGCCGATGAAAAACTTAAGCTACACAATATTAAAGTAAAGTTTCAAGGGTCGTCCATATTACCAACAATAACAGCAAATAAATATGGCTTGAATTAATATGAATGACAACATCAACATTTGAAACTATAATGACAGTGATGTGCAATAGTACCGTAGGGAGGAATTCTGAGAACAATAAAAGGCAGACAGCCAATCAGAACTCATTCACATGAGGAGAAATGTTCGTCGTCGTTGGCCAGTGTGAAAAGGTATTCTAATCTTATTGTTTCTGGTGTCAACGTCTCAGTAAAGAAAAAAATTTAAATGCCAGCAAGGTAGCTAGTAGATTAGCTATAATGATCCTAAATCTATGGTAGACAACACAAAAAAACATCAAGGCAAGAAAAGTTCAGGGAAATTGGATGTAAATCCCTCTCTTTCCCTGCCTGGTAAGGGCCTATGCCTCAACAGTGATATGAGAGGCAGAGACAGTCACCTTGTCGGGGAGTCAAGTAAACAAAGGAATAAAAAGAAGTACATGGTCATGTGGAGTGGAGGAGGGAGTGGGGAGGGAAAACAAGAACAGACTGCAATGTTTCAGTTCTCTGGCTTGTGTCATATTTGAAACAACAATGTGTCTCTCTAATCTCATGTTGTAAAATTTCAAAGACATGCTTCTGCTCAGAATAGAACTCATTATGGTGCACATGTGGCTTGTTCGCTGAGCGGCACTGGGAGTATGCTGTGCACAATATGTCATTCTGGGCTGAAGAAACCCTGCCAAGGTTTTACTGGTATGTGAGGGCACAAGCCATAACTTACCGTATTGGTGTACATTGTGATGCTGTCTTCGGCCTCCCTATAGCTGATTTTGTGTGATTTTCAGAGAGAATTGAACTGGCATGTATAGTCAGGCTGAATAGTCAGACTGATTGGATGTGATCTGAAAGCAGCTGATTGGTCTCTCTCTCTCTCTCTCTCTCTCTCTCTCTCTCCTCTTTTCTACCATGTGTCATAGGCCATTAGACCTGATGAGGGCGTGTCAGCATACAATAGAATGTCTGCTGATATCAAGTTGTAATAATTCTCAAACAGTGCCATTGCTCACAAAAAAGTTCAGTATATACTACATACTCTTTTGATCCTGTGGGTACCTTGATGAAAGTGAGGTGAAGCACACACTAACCCAGGGTGCAGTGAGGGTTGGGGCCCTTCAGACGTGGTCTACTGGTCAGGATCGACCCAGCAACCCTGAGGCCCAAAGGATCACAGCTGCCTCTTCAAAACAGATGGTTCTTCTTTTCACAAGTGTGCAGAAGGTTTCAACAGATTGCCTCTCTAGCATGCTTTTCTAGGGAACTGCTGAATACCAAGCCTGTGATGCTCGAATCACAGGGTTATTCGAACATACATAAAATGGAAGTCTTCTATTCTCTCTGACCCCAAACTCAAACCCCATAATATGCAGTGCATGCAAGTGCTGAGGGAGACAGTGTGCTGTACTAGTTCCTTCTCTTTAGACAGGCTTTTACTTCTCTATGATAAACAACAGACCTAAAAGGAGTTTCTTCCCAGCACCACATCTCAAAATCAATCAGTGTGTTAAAAAAAAGGTAATGGAGGTAAACTTATCTTAAACAAGATCAATTCTGCATTCGGAAGCCAAAAGGTTGCCCAATTCAATTTTACCAAGGGATGTAATGAAAAATAACCAAAGATCAATCTGCTAAATTAGATTACCTTTTCACTGAGAGATGTCAATGATAAGACAATGGGAACTGAAAGAGATGAGAAAGTGACTGCTGGCTAATCAGGATTAATGGAAAGACTCAGAGTCAATGATGGAATGTTTGGAGCAGAGACCCAGTGTGTTCCAGTGTATTCAAAAGCACACGCAGCTTTTAGATGTTAGATGCCAACATCCCCCTTGCACCTTACCTAGCAATTATTAAGTGTATTATTAAGTAATTATTAAGTGTAATTCATGCGCCCAATGCAATAGCACATACAAATGCCATGACTTTAAACATCCAAGATCAGGGAAAAAGAACCCAATAAAAGGCATTATAACATGTTCTACCACAGGAGTGATTTATTTGTCCATGTGGGAAAGTGTATGTAGACAAGACAACACGCCAATTGAAACAACGAATAGCGGAACATAGAAGCACAAATAGATGCAGAAATGACACATACCCACTAGCTTGCCATTTTATTGAAATGGAACATACAGTGGCCTCCTTACGCTATAGGCATTCAAAAAGTAGACCCACCTCGCCGGGGAGGTGATTTAGATAGACTGTTACTTCAAAGAGAGACAGAGTGGATCCACAGGTTAGGATCCCTTGCCCCTCATGGGTTAAACACCGAATTCGACTTAAGATGCTTTTTGTGAGATTGTATGTTGTATTGCGTATATGTAAAAACGACCCTGATGAAGGCGTAAGCCGAAACGTTGGTCAAATAAATGTGCATTAAGTTCTGAGTGTGCGACAACCCTTGCAACCATGACTTTCCATGAGAACACACACACACACACACACACACACCACCACACATGCACACACACAGACTTCTGTCTAAATCAACACTTTATTAATCCATTTGGTTACACTAAGAAGGAGGTGGGGAGGATTCCTTTAGTGCCCTCGCTCTTCCTGCATCATTTACCTCATTCATTAATTCCTTCCACCAGTGAAAGATCACCACTGTATGAAATGTTTACCCAGCTTAATTACAGCATGCTGAAAAGATTAAGACCTTCATGGACTCTCAAAGCTACTCACACACTTTATTTGTATTCTTAAAGGGAAGCTGTCCTTTCCCCCGTCTCATTTTATAAAGTGGTGAGACATACTGCAGTTCTGCTGATTATAATGTGGCACGTAAATGGTTGTCTCTCCTACGCACAAACCCTCACCCATTAATTATGCTGGTTAAGTTGTGCAGCAGACGTGCTGTTCAGACACTGGTTAGAGATTTCTCTGATGTCTACCAGATCGCAGACATGTTTCTAACCCGTGAGGCTGTGTCACTCAACAAAATTAATCTGAATAGCTTGCCACAGCTATACAACAAATCTTTCTCCTCAAGGGGTGTGAGATTTTTGATTGAATTACTTTAATCTGTCATCATTCTGAAGAGGAGTATATCAAACTTTGAATTTAGGCACATTTACCAGCTAGTGTGAAATGAGTTGTCTCTTCTAATTCCCTTATAGACACATGCTGACCTGGGTGAGGCTGTGCTAAGGTGTTTACTGTCAGAAAAAAAGCAGAATGCAGGTTTTTTTAATTAGATGTTTGAACATGCCTCAGTGGTTATTTTTACTGACCTGAACAGCATTTATGTAGTAGTAATCCAGCCATAGTTTCCATGTCTCTGGAGGACTACGAAACACTGTTTGTACGTCATGTGACAGATATAGTTTGGCCAAAGAAAGGACATTGGTCACCTAAGTTTTGATCTTTGTGCTGTTGGTTTGACAAATAAAGTATTTCAACATCAAGGCTAAAAAAGTGGTGGCCAATTGGCCTTTAGGCAACTCTTGCATCGGGTCAAGAAGAAATAGTTAAAAAAAACATCATCTGTTTCAAATCAAATCATATCATGGTAGACTACAGTACCATACTGTACTGTATTGTACCACATCATATTGCATCACATTCAATCAGACTGCATAGAATTTTTTTTAGTATGACATTCTGATTATTTCACTGAAATGTTGTGGGAGGCATCATGCCAGACAAACATAATTTTCTTTCTTTGCTATATTAAAGTTATGAATTTAGAAGTAGGCATATATTTCTTTGTTTATTTGATATTTGCATGCAGAATTGTATATATTGCCAGCAAAACTATTTTTTACAAAATGTAAAACAGGGAAAATGTGTATACATAAGTCATAATATCGTCTGTAGGGCATGGTGCAGATTAACAAGCCGCTCATGTCATGAGCAGCCCCGGCTGGGAATTGACGGGGAGGTAGGGGGATGGCAGTCTAACTAATGCCAAAGGGACAGGATAAACTGGGCAGTTGACACACCAGCATGATTCAACCCCTGCACACATCCAGCAGTTACTTCTGCCCCTTTTCACTTTTCTCTCGCACTGGTGCTCTGTACTAATCACAATCAGTTCAGCACAGAAAGTAATCCTATTTGTTCAAATAAATAAAAAAAAAGACTGGCACGATAGCGCCACACACACGCGCGCGTGCACACACACACACACACACACACACACACACACACACACACACACAC
>JAGFZM010001996.1:131040-193145 GCA_017657215.1 Limnothrissa miodon | reverse complement strand
ACACACACACACACACACACACACACACACACACACACACACACACAAGCAGCACACCCAGGGTGGTAATTGCAGCGATTCAGACAGGATCAGATGCTCTCTGCGGGAGCCTGGCCGGGCTCCACTGTGACCTTGTGTGTGTTTGTAATTTTCCACAGGCTTAGTGGATATGCACTAGGCAGGGAGGCTCAATGGGTCCACAGGTCCATGTGTCCTGAGAGCCCAGCACAGCAGAGCAATATAAAGTGTCTGCAGTAAAGAGAGAAAGGTTAGCAGAGACAGGATTGATAATGATTGCTGTGACACAGGCACTGCAATGAGCCCAGAGATCCACCTCCACACAATAAAGTGCAATCTCTGCTCATATACACTGAGGGAGGCATTATGGAGCTTTAAGACATTTCTCATTTTGTCCCGTGCAAAAAATAAAGCTTTCCATTCACAGTTTATAGAAGCCCTTCGCTATCTCCCTGCTTTGTGTGACTTAACATTAAATCCCTACTGAGAAATGAAATAAAATAATAGCATCTGCTCATGCAAATGGGATTGTAGTGTACACAGGCACTCTTGTCATATTTGTGTCTACCACATTTATTTGCTTTTTTTTCTGCTGGACACTAAATATTTACGCTGACCTAAAACACACCCATTCATAAACAAAGCAATTTCTAAGAACCTTTTTCACACAGCTAAAATGATCTCATGCTGAGCTTGCTCAATGTGCCAGCTGTTAGTGAAAGTTACGGTCAGAGGAGCAACGGTGAGTCGAGCTGTGAAATTGACACTTGTGGCCCATCCTTCTGCATTGTTCAAGCATTAAGCTGGAATCAAGAAGGGGTCACTATTGCATTTACAGATGTCCCTGTCCGGGTCATCTGTTATTGGACAGTTCCATCTTGTGTGTTGGAAATTGGGTGTTCACACCCCCACCTCTTATCTGCCAACAAGGAGTCAGAAAGACCTGCGTTCATATTCCCACCTCCCTTTTTCACTGAAGAACGAATAGCCCCTTCTAGAATTCACTATAATGTATTCTTTTCCAACAACCACTGTGTGATTGAACCAACTGGCACAATGAGTCTTCAGACCTCAAGCTCTCACTTATGCTCGCACTTAATAGGTTTAAAGATACTGATATTATGGGCTAATTTTGCAGCTAATGTGATCACTCCTCTTCTCTGAGAAAAACAGATGGAGAACATCGGTTTCTGTGGCTTTTTGCTTCCTGAGGAAAGGGGAGACTCCAGTTCCAACTCCATCAGAATGTTGATCATTAATCAGATTAATTAGGACATGGACAGCAAGAGGCCCTCAACCACAAAGACAAACTATCTTCTGTGAATCCGCCACATCATCGTTTAAAAACCACTTAGAGTCAGCTGGCTGGGTAACCAGACCTAGCATACAATAAATCAAATGTACTGAACCATGTCATAAATTTACAATTGTACAAATGATAACACAGAATATAATGCAGAAGATATATGCTTATTCTGAAATGAAAATGGTCAGCAGTTTGTCTAGGACAATGGTTGGGCAACACTAATGCAGCTTACATTTTTGTGCCCAGATGGAAGTGGAAGTCCACTTCTCTCCATTTTAAGAAGAGCAAGATTTCATGTTTGCTACATGCTGATTGGTGGATAATCTTTTGACAGCTCGTGTGTGTGAGTGTATGCTGGTGTAAAATCTGTGCCTAAATCTTTGACTCCTGAAGGTATCCTCCCATAATGCCTCCTCACTCTCACCAGCACATTTCGTCCTTACTCCTACTGCTGGCTTTTGCTAGCTGAGGGGTGAAAAAGTGTGTAAGGCTGTAACAGCAGATTAAGGGGAGTGGGAAAGGCTTTAATCATTGAGGGACATATGAGGATGGTCTACCTATTTTATATTCATTTTAGAAATCATTTGAGTCATAGAAGTCATTTTGGTTTCGAGGTAAAATGTTATTCAGCTATATAACATCAGTTTTATCATAATTTAAACATAAATTAGTAGTCATTTTTAATATCTTGCAAGAAGGAATGCAATTAATAGCATTCAGTTATTAGGTTTTTATGGCAATGTATAATTGTATGGACATGGTCCACATAGAGGTAAGATGTAATGCCATGTTATAATCGATAAGGTAGCATGTAGAGGGAGGATATAGGGGGTCCTAGTACTGAACCTTGCTGTACACCATACTTGATGATTCTTTATCAGCATAATCAAACTGTGCTCATAATGAATCTATATGTCTGTAGTTACACAATTCCTGGGATTATCAATGAGTTTATGTAATTATTTATTACTTATCATGCAACCCCTCACTCACATACTGCAACTGCCACCGAGAGACCAGGGACCCAAGTGACCAGGGACCCAAGTGACCAGGGACCCAAGTGACCAAGGACCCAAGTGACCAAGTGACCAACGACCAAAGTGACTTTCAACAAACAGGTGTAGCTCTGCCAAAGCAGAGCCTCCAAAAATAGCCAAAACTCGGGGGTGTTTCCCTCCACGGAAATCTTTAGTAAAAGGCGAAAGATTTGTGCGAGATGAAGAGAAACCCGAGCGATAACCGACGCACAACGCGCCGGGGAAAGAGGTGATGGTGGATCAACCATTCAGCAATTGGTGGTGACGAGAGGCTCGTTTCCTTCAAGGCAATGACACAAATCAGGCAACCAACCAACCAACCAACCAACCAATCAATCAATCAATCACAGTAAACATTCAACACCTGTGAGTAATTCCCAGGAAAGCAAGCAAGCAAGCAAGCAAGCAAGGAAGGAAGGAAGGAAGGGGAGAAAAAAAAAAGAGAAAAAGGGCGGGAAAACCCAAAAGGCCTCGAAAAGGGAGGTGGTACCAGGGGAGGGAAAAACACACTGCAAAGACCTGAAGCAGAATCCCAAACAGCCCAACAAGATATGTGCCAGACAGACAAGACAGACACACCCCAACCAAGACCCCAACAGTGACAAACAGAACTCAGCAGACGCAGCACTCACCAGAGGCAGGCAGAACTCTTCTTTTCTTCGACAGTTGCAGGAATGAGCACCGTTCCTGGAGGCACTGCAATACCGGGTCGATGCGTGGAGTGGACGAAGCAAGCTCCTCTTCCGTCTCCGTGTTCTAAAAATCCGCTTAATATAAAGTCCTCGGGTAGAGGACGTATCAGATATTAAACTGATAAGAACAGATTTTTTTCCTTTTTTTCCTTTGAAAGGATTTTATTGTCACAAAATCAGGTTATGGACATTTTACATTTGTTTATATTCATTTGCTTTCTTGGCCATTTTTTTTAAACACACATTTTTTTTTTCACTTTTTACATCATGTATTCACAATCACATTCACAATCATATTTTAGGGCATTCCACTTTCCACTCCATTTGCACACAAGAAGTTTAAAAATATCTGCATCCATTTTTTCCATTTCTATTAAAATTGTTTTCATCTGTGTATGTTGTGCAAGAGTCCTTGTGTGTGCATGTGTTTGTGTTGTGTTAAAAGAGTCCATGCATGCCACCGCCATTGACATTTACACATTCATGGTATGATTGGTGGCCCCACACACATCTTGTCAAACTTTAAGTCAAAGGTCACTTGCAATAATGCAACACTTTAGTATCAGTGCCTCTGGAACAATATTACAGAGAAGCGATTTCACTCAGGCCCCACAATGGGAAGATCACAGCTGCCTATTCCCTACAGGTCGCATGTAATCTTTGATTCATGAATGCTTCGCACCTTTTGTGGCTAAACAAAGGCTCCCTTTCCAAAACAATTAATCATTCATCTCTCTAGCAGCCTGTGCTCAGAGATCTAGGCTGCAAGATCAAACTCTATAGAGCAAAAAGTAAACTAGTTCTTAGAGATTGGCAATCAATTGCAACTAGACAAAGAATATCAGCAATTATGGTCGGTAAAATAGAATATATGCAAAGTCAGCCTAACTTTGGTGTTTATTTTGGGTACTATTTTAGCTATTAGTGAGCCTCTGTAGATAAAAATTTTCATCAGTCATTATTTTTTTTAGATGTATTTGGGTGTAAAACTGATATATTATTTGTTGTGTGTGGGCATGTGTTATATTTTTCATTTATTTTTCTTCCAGTAATTCTCTCTGGTATTGAAAAGACTATAAACTATTTCTAAACTATTCCATCTAGAAATGTGTGAATGCCTGGAAGAGCAGCCAGGAGCAGAAGCAGTTAGAGGTCAGCTGTCTTTGGGAGCAAACATGTGGAGGAGAGTCTAGTAACCACACCACAAGGTCATGACTCAGATACCTGGGGCACACATTCACACTGTCTCTATTCCTGCAAATGGTTCATAGTAGAGTCAGATGAATACCATGAATTTTAACAAAGCAAAAATATATGTTCAATGTTGATTTATCTTGTATACAAATAATTCATTCAGAAGAAATTTCCTTACTTATGACCTAGAAATCATAACAAAACAGGAAGAAACAACTCTACTAAAACTCTACTAAAATTGATAAGTCCTCATAGTATATCATCTGAAGTTAGCATGAAAAGTTAGCTTTGATGTGAAACTGAGATTGCAGCATTGCAGCAACTGAGAGAACACATAACAGCTTGAATTGAGGCTATTATACAGCCTTAAACAAGATATCTTCTGTGATTATTTTTTTTAGTCAAGCAGCTATTTGTGTGGAAAGTACAGTAGAGAAATATTCTTTCACATGGCCAATTTAAATGAAAAAAAAAAATCCTGTTTGTTATATCACTCTGACACGTCTCTGTTTCTTGGATGAATCCAGTATAGAATGGGCTTGTAAAACATTGCAATCTACACAGGAAAGGACTATCTGGGATGTGGCCTCATTTCAATCTGTAGCCTCTATCAGAAACACTGAGAACAATGCACTGTAATTAGTGTGGTCTAGTCTCCCTGCACCCCACTGAGGCCTTTCTGATGACTATTGTCTCTGTTCAAGGAGTTCATGATATCCTCCAGAGATAGGAGTTGCTCTTTCTCTGTACCCCCCACCCCTGCCACTCAATGCTTTTTTATTCTTACTTGGAGCAGAGTAAGTCTCGGCTGATTGTATTGTTATCAGGCCAAGTACAGATGGGAGGCAGTGAGACCTATATGGGGTATCTTGGCTTTTTTCTGTTCTTCAATTCATTATCATCACTTTGCATTGATATAATACTGTCACTTTCAGCTAGTCAAGTCATAATGCCATCCAAATGCAAGGGGGCAATATCAGTCATTTCAAGAGAGATTGGGGTGTAGTGCTGTGTAAACACACCCTCCCAATTTAGCAAATAGCACACCTATGAATATTTTATACCTGCCTCAAACCAGCATTTACACATCTAAAAACTGAAATTGCAAATGCAATTACACATGTTGTTTTAGAATTGGTTATACATGGATTTCACAGCAACGTCAACGTCGTTGCACTGCGCAAGACTGGGGCAGAAAGCAGCATTTTTGTATTGAAACTGTGGAGGAAAGCAACATATGACAAGAAGTTGTTGGGTAGTGAACTGTGCAAACAGAGTTGGAAATGGCATCAAAATGTCCAACATACCTAGGAAGAGGCATCCGTTTCAAGTCTTTAATGTCAAATATGTATATAGACAAAGGCTCAAATATGTAAAATTATGTTTGGGTATATGTTGAGTGGGTGTGTGCAAGTCTTCTTGGCTACAGAAGAGGGATTAGTAGACTAACAACAGGTAATAAACAGTACATTTAAACTGGGCTTTCTCGTGGTTATGTATTACGATAGATGGCTTTCTGCCCCGGGTTTGCGTGTGCAGCCACAGTGTTTGTAAACATGAAATCCATGTATTGTCATATGCCCCTCTTGTGGAAGCCAAAAGGTTGCACAGAATATGGACCACGGTCACTACATTTAAAGGCCCACTATGCAACATTTTTCATTTAATTAATCCGTTTCATACTGTTTAGGATGCTAAAATGTGTCATTACACGGTGAACGAACGGTGTAGAATGCACCTCTTTGGCCAATAGCGGTAGATACAGCACTTGTGATGTTCAGCAGCGCGTCCCGCCTCCAATAGAATGCAGTGCAATACAATGCAATTCAGCGGTCTTTAGAGGGAGCTCGTGAGAGAGAAAAACAGAACGTTGCTAAGCCCCTCTTTAACAACAAAAACAATGGAATAGGCTAATTAAATAGCTTAAAAGTTATTTCTGAAGCATTGACACAGCACCCATCCTCATGTCAAAACTTATTTTTAGATTCGTTCCCTGATTTGTATTGGTTTGTGTTATCATGATGCCACTGACTCAACAAAAAGAGAACATATGCAACCATTTTAGAATGGCACTTTTTCAATCCATTCAAACGGTAACTGGCTCAAAGAGCTTTACAATTTGAGCTTTACAATATGACTTTGTCCCCACTGATACAACTTGTAGTAATCACTGATGTAATTCTGTTGCATTTAGGAAAGATTTTTATATTTTTCCACATAATAATTCTACAAACACATATTGTGTAACATTTGTAAAACCGAACAGTCGTTTAAATAATTGAATGAATTGCATGCATTAATAGAAGATATCTGAAAAGATAAGTGGGGAAGCTGGAAACCTCCCAACGCTGTCTCACAGCGAGTCTCATGCACAGTCAAGGCTGCACACTTGCAATGGTTCCTTAGCAAATGCATGACCCACCTTCCTACACAGCTGTCCTGTTTCCAGATCGATTTTCCCACACCAAAATAGGTGTGGCCATCAAATATTTAAGTGTTGACTGTGCTTCCCAGCCACGCATAGAGGTGTGGGTGTAGAAAATATGCACATGGTGTGGGGCACAATCTGATTTATTTTTCATGATGTACCTGTATGTGCGTGTGTACGCTAGGGAATTAAGTATCTCACCTTAGGCCATATTGGTAAAGCTTGTGCAGCGCTTTCTCAGAAACACATGCTAATGACTTCTTCAAGCCTCGCCTAACATGTTTGGTCCCTTGAGAATTTCCAGCACATCTATTTTGGTTGTCAATTAATCGAGCTTTGATGTCAACAAGTGCTGCATGCTCACCACAGTAACGGTGTGTGGCATGTTTCTTTGGCTCTTTCATGAATCAAACCTATTGTCAGTGTAATCCTGCACAGGCATAATTATTCAGTTTACTTAGAAATGAATTTAGGGCCATAGATGTATCCATACATGGCTATTTTTTCCGACATGGTTGCAAAGAACACAAGACAGTATCTCTATTACAATTCATCATCATATTGATGGAGCACAATAGATGGCTATGTGTGCTATAACACAAACACGTTTTTGTATCTTTCACTTTGTGATGCTCTTGTTAGCAAAAGATGTTCACCTCTTAGTAAAACCAAATAGGGAAAAATGAAATATGTCTAGATTCCATACTTGTTTGAAAATATAGATTATTTGAAAAGCTCATGTTGAACAAATTTTTGATACGGAAATGGGGTTGAGGTTTTGATCATGTTTTGATATCACTTCAGAGGAGTTGCCTATTAACAAATATATTTTTTAAATTCACAAATGAGACATCAATAATTATTAATTATCTAAATTAAGTGTTCTGGTACGCTCTGATAGTCAATGCTGGCTGCCATTCTAAAAACTACAGGTCCTTGCAGGGGACCTGCATTTATGCTCATGGCAGTGCGGAAACTATAGGCACACTCTAGGGAGAGAGGGCCTATTTGAAAAGATGGATGATCATACATATGACGACTACAATGAGAGAGCTAGACAGAACAAAAAATAAATAAATAACCCGGTGAGACCCAAAAGGAGCGGTGGTTTACAGTGCACCATCCCTAACCAAGGGGGCAATAAATAGGAAAGTTATTGAGAGAGTCTGCTTAGGCTACCAGTTTTTCACACTACGTTAGTCTGCATCCTATGCTTAACCAATCCTAGCTTTCAGTGTTTTTTCCTAAGGATTACCCTCCTACATCATTCATTCGTTCCATTTCCAATGAGATGTTAACGTGTTTCTTTACAACTGTGCTGCTTAACTGTGCTCTCTGCTACCTAAAGTACGTTGACTTTAATGTCTAGCTCTCACTTTGCCAGTTTGCTTTCATATCACTCTATTTAAAAAACGTTACTATGTCAAATAAAATGGATTCACCCCAACTTCTCAGAAAGCACTTACATTCTCAGCCTTCTCATGGCTAGCATCCAGATAGATGCTAAGCTTAACCAGGTTTCCTGGTTCATAACACCCTTGGCAGTCCTTGCCTTGATTTAGTTAATTCTGCGTTCAGACGCCATTCCACAGATGAGCCCTCATGTGCTCCTCTCCTGCCAGTTGCAGGAGGAAAACACCCAACCAGTCAGCCAACCAGCCAGCCAGAGGTTTAGCTTCAGTCCTTCAGACCCTCTGTTCTCTCACCAGAGGTGTCAAAAGTACTGACATTCCTTACTCAAGTAGAAGTATAGATACTAGAGTTTAAAAAGACTTTTGTAGAAGTTGAAGTTTTTACTCAAGTAAAAGTAAACTATATAGGGTTTCAAAACTACTTAAACCCACCCTTGAATCTCCCCTTGGGGATCAATAAAGTATCTATCTATTTATCTATGTGTAAGTTTTATTTTTTTCATATGAGAATTTCTCCCATCTATCGGCGAAGTGGTATACTGCACACGTTTGAAGAAAATGTATTAGCCCTCCCCTTCCCACGGTCCTCATTTCCCATGGTCCTCATTTTGAAAATGGTGGCGCAAAATGGATTTTCTCATTTGGTACCCAACCACATCTATATGTAAATGGAAATTACCAAGTTTACGGGAACACTACAATTTATTCATGGAGGTAATTACCATCGTTTTACATTATATTTTTAAAATAAAAAATATATTTTTAATAAAAGCCGAAGATAAATAGAAGATAAATCCTACACATAGTGGCTTTAAGTAAAGTAAAGATAATGAAAAATTCTACTTAAGTACGGTAACGAACTATTTGTACACAGAGGCAGAAGCAGTCCTGACATTTTCAACACTTTCAACCTGTCTGAAGCATTGTGATTTTCCAGTTCAGTTTTAGTTATGGTTTTAGATTAGGTTCTATGAAATCAGCACAGCTCTCTCTCCCAAAAGGACTGGGCTCTAACACCTCTAGGGAATTCCTAGGCATCGTGCTGGATTCTGTAAATATGCAGGCGTCCCTTCCTGATGAAAAACTAGCCAGAATCAGGGCCATCTTCATCTTGTCAGTGTCTTTCCATCACTAATTTGCTGTCTCTTTATCATGTCCAGTCCAGCCTGTTTGCTGTTTGCCCAGCTTGCCCACGCAAACAGTGGCCGTGTCCTATTGCCAGTGGTCTGGCTAACCCACACAGTCAGTAAAGGCGGCTCCTAATTCACAAACAACCCTGTTCAAGCTCGTCCACCGGTTGCCCAGCTCGCTCCGTCTTTCCATCCTCCTGTTGCAGGCTGCTCACTTCTTTCTGCCCACTCTTTCTGGCACTTGGTCTCCAGCTTTGGCTCAATCTTTTCTACTTTCAGGTGGCGAGGTCACCTAACATACACTATCTATCACTGTCCAGTAGCCCCGTATTTCGGTAGTCTGGGTCATTGTCATCCAGGGGTATGCAGCTATCCACATTTAGGCCTCTGTAAGTCAGATCATCCTATCCTCTCTGTTTTCTTTAGGCAGAGGCTGAAGGGAAGGGGCCTATGCCAAAGAGACTCACTTATTTATAAACTACTTGTTAACATGTCCATGTCATTTCAGGTCATGTAAATTCATCTCTTGCATTGTTCATTAAATGCACTCAACTAAATTTTGCCTATTGAGTCTTTCAGATCGAACAAACTAATCTAATGATATACCTGATAATGCTCATGAGCGCAGTCCACCAATTATCCTACAGTAACAATATGTTGTTTTTTCTTGTAGCTGGCACAAAAACAGGCATTTCATTTAACCATGAAGTGTCACAGTGCACACCCCACAATGCATAGGGATTTTTTGCATCCCAGTCATAACACAGCTTGTTTAGGGGTGCATATAGAATGTTTTTGTTCAGCATGAGCACTACACAAATTTACACACCAATTTTTTTTTTTGCCCTACTGCAATAATTTTTTTACTACAAATTACAGTACAGCATTGATAAATTGTTCAATGTATTTTTGCCGAGCCAATCAATTTATCTTACATTTGCACCCATCTAGAGAACATATTTTTTTCGGTTAAACAACACTGTGGAAAAAAAAACATTAACTTTTGGCCAGCTGTTATGAAGATTTATTGCTACGTTTAATGTTAATACCTCACTCTGCCCTGCTGCAACTGATGCTGGAAATCTTCACCATGTCGACAAATGAGCTTTCAAATAAATTAATGTTGTCCATGTGTATGGGATTTTCGGCAGTGAAGGACTACTGTACATCATGCAAACAAATGAAAACAAGTTTAGCTCATTTCCATTCACGATCTAATTTATATTATGTTTTCCCAAGGGTGTGATTACAGCTTCATATCACTGCATAAAGTAAGACCTAGTTTTGCTCCTATGGAGTTTCCTATGTGTTTTACTGGAATGCATGCAACAGAAATCAAGCAGCAGACTAGCAAGAAAGGGTCCATGCTTCAAATGTTATTCCATTTGTGTGATGGATTTTTTTTCTTTGTCATTTGCAGTTACAACCCTGTACACTACCTCTGAACTACTCTGAACTAGAACTACTCTGCATGCACTCTGTCTGTGAAAATAAATATATCAGTCAGTCGTTAGAGCATACACATTAGAAATGCATCTAAACAATGCCTTACTACCAATACTAAAAGAATAGTTATATTGGTTTTTAACACTTTGGGCTCATTTCATGGCTACTCTAAAAATGCAATAGAGGTTGAAACCGAAATTTTCACTGGCCCTGACTTTCCACACAAAACTAATGTTTAGGGCTGTTTTAAGGACCGGTACACTGTGCCTATATTGGTAGCCATTCTAAAGCAGGCAGAGGTGATTCTAAATGTCTCAAATAGTCGAGTCAGGGCCAGTCATCAAAATTTCAGTGTCAACCACTCTATTGCATTTTAGACAATGAGTGATGAATGGTGCTCAAAAAGACAGAACCGAACTAATCCTTTAAGATCACTGTAAGGCATCTTTAGGTTGAGTATCAATAGTCTCCTGTTCCTTGTGTCCTTCCAATGAACATCCTTATCATAAATACTTGAGGATGACCACAGAAACTGCAAGATACATCTTATTGTACACTTCTAAAAGCAGAGTGTACTGTTATTACTAACTTGTGGCAGTGAATTGGCTATTGAGATAAACTTCATATTGATTCATATCCTGTACCCTTAAGACTAAAAAGGGGCAATATACATTTCAAAATGTAATACATATTAATGTTTCTATTAAATGGGTTCAGAAATAAGCAGAGAGTAGGAAGCAAAGTACAAGAATCCTATGCCACTCAGGCTTCAACAGCCTACTTACAAATGCCTTTCTTCCACACCCCTTTGAAATGCTTCTATGCAGAGCCTCTGCTATTTGACTCTTCATCCATGGCAAAGGTTTCGATACAGGCCTTTTGCTGGTCCTTAAGAGATGCTTTGAAGTCAGTTTCACATCAAAGGAGGGCACAACCATAGATATCTGCAAGTCACATGTCATTTACCTACTCTGCTTTCCACTGATTGTTCCACGTTTCAAAAAGTACAGGCCATTCCAAGTTGCTATTGGAGGTATATAGATCATGCACTGCTTCTGCATGCTTCCTTAGTTTCACTGAACACAGATTTCACCTCACTACTGTATGTTATTTCAAGGGGTGTTTATCAAGATTGCTCATCCACAAGCAGTCTGGTGTTTCAGATGTCTATGACGCCAGCAATAGGCTGTGAGGATAATGAAATAATCAATCACCTTGAACTTGATATGTCATGTGCAAACTGAGGCAGATGGTGAAACACTAGCAACCCCAGCACGTCAAAAGCTAATATCCTCCTCCAGTACTGTAGGTATAAAACTGAAGGATAATCGGGGGAGTTGAAAGCAATGGGCCCAAGAAAACATTATTACTGTAATATATAAATGAATTTGTTAATCAATACTATGCTAATGAGGGGAGAAGCAAAATCATTTTCCACCCAAGGCCCCTGGAGAGCCACAGAGAGCGTTATGACAGGCTTTTATGTCGCAGCAACAGTGGTCTCAGCTTCATGTAAGCCTCAATACATCCAAACAAGACACAAGCTATCATTTCTTTCTGCAGGGGCGAGTGTGCTATTGCAGGGTTAACAGAAATAAAAGTAGCTAACTAACCGTTATCATAAAACCTAACCATTAGATTAACTACAGTATCTACACATAATTACATGTCACAACAAAGAAAGTTATTTGACTGCAGTGAAATTATTATGTTCCTTACCGACCGTTTCAGTCGGTCTCTAACACTATTTGATTTTTTTAATTCAAAATCAACACAACATGCAAACAGAATACAAAAACAACGAGATCTAAGAGTACACTTATGAATTATTGCTTAAAAAACATTAAAATGCTATTATTTCAATACCTTACCTGTTGTCCATCATTTTTTTTTAACAAGAGTCAGTGGAGGTGTCGCCACTTTATTTGTATAGTGCCATCTATATTCACATTGCTCAGACAGATCAATGCTCAAACAATAAGTTGAATATAATTCATCACCCAAATAAATGCATTTTATACTATACTATATTAATGCTATTTTCTGATTTTCTTTCTATTTTCTGGTGTCTGGTGTTCTGTGACAGGACAACTATGACGAGAGAAGCATGCACCTGCAGTTATTGACTTCTTGCTCGGACCCATGAAAAGGCTTCTGATGCTGCAAGATATCATGCAAGATGTTATGGGCAATCCAGAAGGAAGATGACAAACATGTGGCATCTCTAGTGCAAGCTTTGCCTGTATACAAGCCATATTTAAATGTATGACATTGTGTGTCCATGCCTCATTTAATCATAGTACTGCAAAATATAGCTCTGCTCTTCTAGTTATCATTTTCAGATCTTAGGGAATTCCTGCAGTGGAGCCGAAGCTGCCCCAGGAAAAGAGGTGTGCTGCAGTACTGTATATGCTGTCTGCTATCTGTTTTGGGGCGCTTCCGTGAAAGGCAAGTGAGAAGCCCAGGTATGACCTCATCTATGAAGATTAAAGCACAATGATTTCCAGTATGAAGCTGTGGGTCATGCACACACTTTAAACCACTCGTAGTTAATAGGATTAATCCTGACCAGGTTTTTCCTTTCATGCGAGTGTTATTATTGGAACATCACTGTCCACATTACTGTGTGGATGACTAAAATAAGATGCAGTGAGATTTTTTAGAAATGATTTATCAGGGTTTATGAAATGCCTCTTGTCTGTGGTCTCGATGACTGATCAGACAATTCTATATTTATATTCTGCATAATTCATACGCAGATCCATGTGAGAGTGGGATGGGGGAAGGGGAATGATGCACCCTGTCTGTTGTCCTATTTACCAATCCACCAGCTGGCAGGCCGTGCAGGGATTGCATTTAAATAATAATAATAAAAAAAAAACAGTCAAGTATGTGCAGGATGTGAGATTGATCACTTTCCAAGAGAGACTGCTTCTAAGCTTTTTCTTCATAACAGTACACAGAATGCATAAGGTGACATTAGGACAGTTTGTTTTGATCATTGGCATGTGGAATAATTGGAAATACATAAACATTCACATGGCGTCTGGGCAGTACCAGCAGCTCTCATGATGGAAATAGAAAAGAATTCCAATTTTCCATGCATACTGCACAGGGTGTAACATGTACTGCATTGACTCGGCTATGTGGTTCATGCAGAGGACTGGTGTGAATACACAGATGCATATGCACCGCAAACCGCAAATATCGGTTATGAATCCTAAGTGTGCTGATTGCTATTTAAATGATAGCATTATAGTTGTCCCAATACAGTAACCGAAGGGGTGGGGGTCTAGTCTTGGTTAAATTTCTGTCGAATCAAAACCTAAGGTCATTTCACATATCATTGGAAATCGTAGATTGTGAGGACTAAATCATGCAAAATGACAATAACCTGAAATAGGAGTACATCCAAAATGGTCTGTTTGCATTCGTATGGAAAATGTTTGTGCTTAAGATGTTCCATGTCAATTATAATAAATATTATCTTTAGTCTTACCGATTTTATGATGCAGAAATATATGCAATGGATTTCTGTCATTCAGTAAAAGCCAACTGTACTTCTTTTTGGAGCATGAAGATGTTTTACTTTCTATCCAGAAAGTTTATCAGTTTTAACTGGAGAATATCAAGATTTTAAATCTTGGCTAATGTAAACTGTAGACAACACTCCTCATTTTGTGATCAAAGGATCACATGAAGCACCCATTAACTTAATTAGCATAGTCAATGTGAGAAATTGGGTTGAATGGGCCATTAAGATCACAGGGCCTGACTGATTGTTGTCCTGGTGTTGATGAGCATCAAAGATCTCAAAGCAGAATGGTGTTTGTTCAAGATGGATGTAGAGGGCCTTCTTTACTCCTCTCTCATACCATCTATCTTCCTTGTCCAAGATATGTACTTTATACATCCTTGTCTTTTCAATTGGATGCCCTTTCTTTTCCAGGTGCAGATGCTGAATGCTGACTTGATGATGTGGGTCTCCTGTGTTGGACAGATGTAAACACATGGTGGTCCCCTAAGTATCTGGATTATCTGAGAAACTAAGGAGAATCTTCAGTAAGCACCACATCCTGATCTGCTTATAACCAGGGAACACCCTTAGACAGAGGCTGGTTCACCCCAAGGACAAAACTCCTAGGCACAACCTTAACAATGTGATCTATGCTGTGCAGTGCAATGCAATGAGAAATTCAATGCATAGCCCCCCTGTATTGTCGTTCAAGACCAGGTTTTTTCATAGTGTACCGGTATTCAGGGGGCAGAAAGCTAGCCGATCACAGGGAGATGCCTGTGATTTGAGATAAAAATGAAATCGTGCTAAAATCCTGCAACATCTCATAAAGCACCTTGAACCTGAAGTGTAAAGTTGTCCCACCACATTACATTTGCAGGCAATATAACATAACTGGCCAAGTGGAGGAGCAGCAGTTTACTGAACAGACCTTTATTTTGTATGCTATTGTGAAAATATGTGTTATACTTTACCAATTGCGACAAAACTTTGACATTTATACAAATTATATTTAATAAGTGAAAGCAGATAGTTGGAAATAAGTTAAAAATATTGAAGCAATTGAATAAAAGTATATAGCTGGTAGGTAAAAACGGATGGTCTGTGTTACCATTCTTTGTTGTATTATTATTTGGTACATATTTCCCAAGCAAACTTTTAGCTTTTACTGAATCTCAGTTGGTTGCCATTGAGGGAATTGCCTTTGATGTACTAACACATAAAGATTATTCCCAACTTGTGCATGTAACAGTTTCCAATAACAATTTGTGTTTTTGGCTTGACCTTCTTGACACTCAGAGACAGTTTTGTGTTTTCCTTAAAGGGAGTATTGTCATCAATACTTCATCAATACATCAATAATTAATAATAATATTATTAATATAACTTGCATCATCATAAATGCATCATTCAGATGTTATTTTTTTTATTATTCTGAAATACTGCATAACAAAATCTGTTTCCATTCACATTTGACTCCAGATCAGCAAGCACTTCATTGCCTAATAAGCATATTCTATGCAGACTCTCATATTCAATGCAGACTCTCATAACTTGATTGTTCATTTCCTCGATATTTCAGTCTTTGACCTGAGATGGTGTATATTGCCTCATTGACAAATGTCTGTGTGTGCAGACAGAGGCACAGCTGTGTGAGAGACACCAGAGACTGTCAGGAGGCGGATGTGGTGGGATCTGTGACACTGGATTTAATGACTGATCCACGAGGCTAACTTCCTGGATTCTATTCAAGAGGAAGGTTCTCTATTATCACTCCCAGTGTTCCTCTGCAGCATGTTCCCTAAAGCCTCCGTCAGCTGCCGGCTACGCCTCTCTTGTTTGACTCAATAGAAACGTCTGCTGTGTGTGTGTGTGTGTGTGTGTAAGGGGGGCTGTAATGCTTTTTTGGTGCTGCATACTGAAACGGGAGCTAATAAGCCTCTGCTGTTTTATGCATATTCAGAGTGCCAATACAACACGTTTTTGTTATTGGATAGTGGCCCAGAGATGTGTGAGTCTGGCTTAAGTTATTCACCACATAATGAAATATCGATGAATCACTCCCCCTAGTGTCAAAATTGACTGTTTTATCTCTGGCACCTGCTTTTGATCATCATTACAGTTTATTCTGAACACTCATGAATGAGAGAAAACCAAGCCTGTGCTCTCTAGACACAAAATGAAACGGTACTGCCTACAATGTTTTTCACTAATTGCATGTCCGAACAAACACTGCCTTTGTCTCTTTGCTTACCTGTATGCCTTTTGTATGATTTACAGCTCGTAATATACACACTGGAGGCTAGTGTCTCACGTCTGGCTCAAGCTAACCCACCTGAACAAAGAGAGTTGGGTTGTGGTTTTCTAAATAAATGTATTGACAATGTATTAAATGTATTGACAATGTATTAAAGGTGCTCTATGAGATGTTGCAGGATTTTAGCGCAATTTTATTTTCATCTCAATTCGTAGGCATCTCACCTTGATCGGCTAGCTTTCTGCTCCCTGAATACATTATGAAAAACCCTGGTCTCAAACATCAACACAGGGGCTGTAATACTCAAATGAACACTCAAACAAACATAAACACAACAAACCGGTCAACCAATCGTCAATAAAGTTGGTAGAGGACGCGCATTTACTCCCACCCCATCTTGTTTCCGATTGGTTCGTCTTTGTTTGTTAAGTGCACATCCCCCTATCGCTAGTGTTTGTTTGAATACACCACTCAGGTTTCAGTTATTACAGCCCCTGTATTGTCTTTCATTGTGTATTCAAGGGGCAGAAAGCAGAGATGGGGACTCGAGTCTGAGACTTGGGGCCTATTGCACAAAACTAGGATAAGGGATTAAGCCGGGATATCTTGGTTATCCTGGCTGAATTAACCAATCATTTGTCAGTATAGCCAAGATATCCCGGCTTAATCCCTTATCCTAGTTTTGTGCAATAGGCCCTTGGACTCGAGTCACACTTAAGTCGCACAAACAAAGACTTGTGACTTGACTAGAGATTTGGATGTTGTCACTTGAGAGTCGTGAACAATGTTCATTTAGTAGGATAATTTAATTTATTACATAATTTAATTCATAATCCTGGTCTTCTCCAGCGTTTCCTTTTTCCCTCTTCATTACGCCCAACGTAACGAATGCGTGCAGCCTGCCACAGATTTCACTAAACACTGACACTGAATGCATTGCGGCGGCAGATTTAACTGGAGCTGCTCAATTTGTAGCATGATGGCATTTGTTTTTTAAGACCTTAACGCAAACTTTTCAGAAGCGCACGGACACTTGCAAGAACTGTGGCCCAAAGATAAATGATGCTGGCTCAACAACTTCATCAGGCACCGCAAGACGCAAAAGGGTTGGTCAGTAAATCTTGTTTAGATGATTAACTACTTACTATTCCTTATAATGTGAGCTGAAATCTGATCATAACTTTGTGGCAATTCAATGCATGTACACAATTATACCCAAGAAACTATAAAGGATCCTGCATACTAATTTGATTTCACACCTCTGTAGGCTATTGGCCTCAGCCATTTGACCAATTACAGCTAGCTTACAGCGAAGCCCAATTGGCTTGCATGAATAGAACATACAGAGATTTAATGATTCCTCTTTCTTTGGCTACCCTAGTTCACAACTCTCTCTCTGTCTCTCTCTCTCTCTCTCTCTCTCTCTCTCTCTCTCTCTCTCTCTCTCTCTCTCTCTCTCTCTCTCTCTCTCTCTCTCTCTCTCTCTCACTCTGCATTTGAGGGGACAAGGCCTAAGGTCCTTTCCCTCGCAATATTTTTTTTTTTGCCTTATACTTGCCATTCTAGACTATGTGGGAAGATATTTTGGAGAATCAACTTATGTGTTACCTTTTAATCTATAGCCTGGTTTATACGATTTTATATACAAATATAATATCTCACATTAGACTGTCAGTTTATTAAAAGGGACAGAAATAGTTCTCATTACATTCAATGTACCACCTCCTTATTAATCAGCCAGATATCTGATGAAATGAGTGTTTTGACAACCACCTCTCCAGTTAATGGAACCAAATGGAGTTGAATACCTTCGGGGATGAATTCTTGCCATTGCATTTTCTCAGTATCCCAGACCAATCAAGACGGCATTTACAGCTCGCTGCTTCCCTAGATGAATACTCAATGAGATCTGAAAAGCAAGTTGGCGAGATAGATTCATCTTCTTAGGTTTCATCAGGTGTTATCTGCATGCAAACCTGATCACGGCCAAAGTTAACTAGATTGTCAATATTCAGTAAATATCCCCACCTTGACTTGAAAACAGTTTACATAAAATAAATAGAAAGGTTTACATCACTAGCATTAACACTTTTCAGTTGAAGGGCATGGCATTAGTGAGTGTGGCAGTATTTATGAGCGAGAAGATTTGGAGACAGAACAGGTACACAGGTATTATCAGCCGTATTAATTAATCACTCTGCTCTTTTGGGAGGTGTGCATTTAAAAGTCCATTAGCCTCATTTGACCAATGCAGATTGCTGAGGTTTTCAAAAAGATGCCCTCTTAGCAGCAGATGGGGAGATGGCAGCCTAGAGAACAAGGCTTCTGTGCCATCCATAAAATAAAGTGGAGACATGAGACTGTGTTGCTGAGGGGAAAGCAGTACCTATGACATTAGCTAAAGTATTTCCAGGCACAGTTGATGAGGTTTGTTCCTCATCAACTACAACAACCTAATGTGTCAAATTTCAGTGCCTGTTAATAGTGTCAGGAGTGTGTTGTGCACTATGTATTAGAGATTTGTAACAGTATGATTGTATTATGATTCAAAATTATTAATTATTTCACAATAAAGGTGCCAGAATCATCCCCATGTTGGGGGAGCCCTAAAAGTGTATCTCTGATGACCAGTGCTACAGCCATTTAGATTGCATTGATATATGCTACACACTACAGTATATCAACATAAGGTATCTATGCAATTGTGTAGGGAACGTAGTGAGCAAGATTTGATGAATTCAAGTAAACAAGTAGAAATCAAACTTACTTTCCAAGGTCTGATGATTGGGTTCAGTGTTATTTTCTCCATCAGTAAAGAAAGAGCAGTCTGAAAGATCAGGAAGGGTTGTATCCAGTAAACATGTAGAGGCCTTACATGAGGCAATCAAAGTAGTATTTTCTGATATAATAAGTGGTGCAAGGGAATAAAAAATGGAGTAAAGTGTATTTACAACATTATCAACGAAGGTATTGTTAGGAGTAGAACCTTGTTAGGTGCATTGAGTCAATGTGACTGATAGACCAAAGTCATCCAGTAGGCTGCACCAAGGAGTGCATTACAATTGTCTCTTTATTGTACTTTATTCAAATAGCTTTTAAAAACAGCGCTGCTCTGTCATCAACATGGTAACCTTAACCCTGACTTTAAGTTAAAACGTCTAATACAGTAAATACAGTAAAATACATAAAGAGGAATAGTAGAACAGTACAGTAGACGTGTAGACTCCGCGCCCATTGAATGAGCTGAAGACAAATTATGACTGAAAAGCTTTTACTTTTATAAACTATGGAAGCTCTAACGAGTAACTAAAATTACTTATGACATTTATTTCAATCCATAACATGTGGCCTACTTATCAAAATGTAAATAAGCTAAAACATAATAATATTAAATATATAAACATAAACTGACAATAAATCTTTAATCTCTATTCTTTTATTGAAGTACAACTGTGTTCAATTATGTAATTGGCATTATACAATATAGACATATTATGATGAATTTTAATAACATTTGAAAAGGTGCCATACAAATTTCAATGAAAAGTAGGCCACAATTTTTGCAGTTTGAATTTATTCATTGATTCAACCTTTCTTGTCATTTAAAGCAAAGCATAAATTAGCAAGGAGTCTATACAACTAGTCAAACCAGTGACACTAAATAACACTTAAAGGCTGAACATTGCAAGTGCTGTATCTACCGCTATAGGCCACGGTGGCGCATTCTACACCGTTCGTTCGCTGTAATGACTCATTTTAGCATCCTAAACAGTATGAAACGGATTAATTAAAGGAAAAATGTTGCATAGTGGGCCTTTAAGAGAGGACAAAGTATCAAAGGTTATGGATTACATCTCCATACCATTAGTCATAGAAAGACAAAAATGTTCCCATTCTGCAATGACAAAACAAAGTGCAGAGGCAAGGGGGTTGATTGCAGATTGAAGGAGGGCTCAAGTACACTGACAAATGATTCTGGCAGAAAAAGAGCAGGAGAGAGAGAAAGAGAGAGAGGGGGGGGGGATTGGTAGCTGGTTGGAAGTGTCAAATATCCAGCAGAGTGTATCATCCCCTTGCACACAGCCTCTGTTTCAGACCTGATAGGGAGACAGCCAGGAGAAGCTGGTGCAGGCTTGGGGCCATGATACCCTAAAGCAGGTATTCATCATTTGAAACAGGGAAATAAATAAATAAAGATGGGGAAGGGGGAGAGGGAAATGACTATAGATAGAGAACGAGAAGAACAAAGTAGTGATTTATGTGTGATAGAGACTGATAGAACTACTGTCAGGTTGACATTACCCCAGCAATGCCAAGGTACTTTTGAAGGACAGTTGTGATGCCAGCCAGTGTAAAGACAATGCATGAGAAGGAAGAAAAAAGAGGAAATAACATTGGGGACCTTATTTCACACTCCTATCATTGTCCTTCACGTATTCTTTTGGGGAAAGGCTTTGCGAGTCTGTTTTAATGTAAATGCACGAACCCGGATGATTACAATAGTTAAGATTCAGAGCCATCTGCCACATAAGAATTCCTGACATGGCAGAGCAAGTTTGTTCATGCATTCAGTGCTCATGTCCCCATTGCAGGTGTATTAATGGTTTAAAACAGAGATGACCTTGTGGGAGGTAGACACCTTACCATGTAGTAGAGCAGTGGATTTGCTGACTCCATTAATATGCAACAACCCTTTTACTTTCATGGTCTCCCTGTAGAACTAGAACATCAGAATGAAAAAAAGGTCAAGCATGCCGTGAAAGCATTATGGGATTTTCAACAGAATGCCCCCAAAATGTAAAAGTTTCTAATAAAACATTTCATTTTTATTTTTTTTTCCATCTGTATTGTATTCTAGCTGTGTGCATGTTGTCTTGTTTTTAAGGTGTTAGGTTAAATATTACTTACTGTAATGTTAAATCTGTATACTGTGTTTGCTGAAGTACAGTAAATGCTACTGTGCTGCACCAATGGCAGTTAGTCTGGTGGCAAATAAGGCCAGTGTCTCGATTATTAGAGAAAAGATGAAGGTCAAATATTTTTGAATCACTAAAATGTGCTCTAAGTCTCTGCAGTTTTACCATAATCATTGATAGATCTCTTCTTTTTTCTCTAGTAGTAGTTTTCCTTCACTTGGGTGGGCATTCATAAATCATATAATTAAATGTGTACACAGACAGTGGTATTCAGACACAATTATGTCTGTACAACTGGTCAACATGCACTTCATTATACATTTAAATGTTCTGTTGACATTTATGTACTCTAGTACATGCACCAATGTTTGTTTTTCATGTTCTAAATGGACAGACCCCTGCTTATATCAGCATTCTCTAGCCCCTATTCAGTCCTGTGGTGCATCAGGTTCACTAGGCCTCAATCACAACTCACTTATCCTCTGATAATAAATGCGCTAAGAAAAGCTAATTGAACACTTTTCTGTTCTCTTCTATTTTGAGTTGCACGATATCCAACAGCTGTTCTTTATCCTACCTACATGGCTCCAAAATTGTACTATGATTGTATCCATTGAATTACAAATCACGCTAATATTCTATTTAGCTCAACGCGGCCTTGACTGCATCAACAGCCACAACAACATTTTGACAACATTTGAGATGAAAATTAAATAAACTAAACCTCCTCAGACAATTGCTGCAATCATTCTGCCACCCCCTTAGGCATAGGCGTAATTTCCATTAATGGCTCACGCTGGTCTCCTCACAAATGGTAGAGCCAGCTGCACTGGGTGTTGTGTTTTATTCTGGTGATGAATGAATTCATGTATAAATCATAATAATCACAACCGTTTGGGACTTAGCGCTCACTATTTACCAGAACACATGCAAAGAGATCAAGATGAAATGAATCAAAATGAAAGTGTCTGTTCAGGTTTCTGTTGCAAAATTGTAATCTTATTTATAACTCAGTAAACTGCTGAGCTGTTGTGTTTTCATTCATACGTTATCAATACATTCTCTGTTGTTAGAGAGGTATTCTTTCAACGTGGATATTACACAGTGTTCCTGTAACAAAAGAATATGTTTGTGATGCATAAACCATTTGTTCTTGTTCTGGCGTGTTCTCACAGAGAACTTGCTTACTTAGAAAAGGATGTAATCATTTGAAAGCTGTTTGTGTCTCTCATTGAATCTTAGCACATAGGTAGCTACTGCTTTTTGTCCATGAGATGCCTTTATGTGCTACAGGCTGCAGGAAAGCGTTGAACAAGAAGGGTGGATTAACACCACTGCCTCTCATTCTGCTGTCAGTTAATGCAGTCCTGGCACATTGGAAGCTAATTGGAGAATGGTGACATGGTATTAACAGGCTGGCCAGCTATTCTTGCATTAATGAAGAGAATTGCTCAGAAATCTGTTTAATTGTCATCATTTATCAGGCCAGGATTTGGTGCCAGACCAGAGGCGAGCATTTTTTAGCTGATTAAAATTTCATGTGGTGGCTCTGCTCTGAAATGAAAGAGGCAAATAGTCAGAGAGATGGCGATTTAAAATTCTTACTGATTCAGAGGGGAAGTTATTTATTTCAACTGCTTTGGCTGGAATTAGTTTACATTTATTATTGTTGCATATAAATGCATGTGAAATGTTAACATATATTACTGTATTTGCAGTCTTGACTTCAGAATCAGAGCATCTGAATTCTGTTTGCGCTTCCTTATCTTGTGCTGTCAGGTGCGGGGTGTCGATAAGGCTCTCTGAGCCCTTAGGTGTATAGAGAGACCAGCAGCTGCATCACCATTGCACAATCCCCACTGGAAAGGGAAATGCTGAAGTGTTAATAAGGAGAACTACTTTTATGCCATGTTTGAATGAGATTTGGAGTGGGTACATACTGTACTCCACAATGCGTGTGCATTATGCCAAATGGAAGGAGACTTCTTTAGAGAAGATCATGTAAGAGGCAGCTTTTGCCAAGGCTGTCTTTGTAGAGCTAAAGTGATTCAGCATGCAGAGTGTTATCGCAGCATTCCTCTCTCGTGGTGGTATGCGTTGTCAACAAACACCTTGGTTGTTCCTGATAACGTGCTCACGCAAACAGGAAAAGACAGGCCGGATCAAGTGAATGGGGTGGCCCAGTGCAGTGCAGGGTAGTGCATTCTATAATGGGCTTTCCACAGCGTCACCTGCATCCACTTCATCCCTGGGATTCATAAAAAAAAAGAGAAAATTCGAGAGCATCTTGTTTACTTATTCATAAGTTCATCTGGAGTAAAATGTGCAGCACTGTAGTTTTCCATTTGCTTCCAGAAGCTAAGATGAACCAGGCAGTTATTGGCAGATGTGCTTCTTAATGCCCCTGTCCATAGAGGCTGTCATTGTCCAGGTAACACAGCCTGAAACTGAGGTCATGGACTAAGATTATATTGAATTAAACAAGGCCCAGTGCATCCACCATAAGACCCATGTGCTGTAATACACCCCCTGGTCGGGCTTGAGAGACCACTGTATGGTGTTATTATAGGAATTAGTGGTTTCACAAAAAGTTGACCCTCATTAAGAGTTCCTGACCAGGATGGACAAGCTGAGTGAAGTAATTACCAGTGAGAGGTTTGTGATTAATTGCACAGACAAAATCTCCCAGGGATTACAATTACACGCAACATCTGGTGACATTGCTTGCCAAATGAGTTGTTTAGAGGGGAACAATGGAAATTTTCGACTTGTGGAATTGTGGAAACTTGCAACGTTACATTTAACTATTAAGAGAGAAGAAAGATCAGAATCTAGTATCATAACATACTATAATGATCCATAAAATGCCTTGGGTGCTCGAAAACTTCTTTACCATTTGATCCATGTACAAATTTTGTCTTTATGTACAAATGCATGCTGTGTATGTCGCACATCCTTGTTCCATTGGTTTTGTAACTATATGAGATAAGGTAAGAATAATATTATATTTATTTACTCTTGGCTGACACCATTAAAGCCATGAAAATATTATCAGGTAGAACATTAAAAAATATTATCATCAGGTAGAAAGGTAATGTGAGATGGCTGAACATCTTGTCAGCCATTGGCAACTTCAGCATTTTCAAAAGAGAAGACTGACTCCTCTCCCTACGTGACTGAGCACCTACAGTCAACTGATTTATCTCTCGCCCACTCTGGAGTCAATGAGGCATCTACTTATTTTCTCTCCTCTCAAACACACACAAACAATCTCAGCTCTTGGGAGACCTCCCACATGAAATCTACTTGTGCACTGTAGCCTACTGTTGTCTGCACCCCTGACGAAGAAGAGACACATTTGCAGGGAATTTGGTTTGTCTTTTAACCCGAATTTACAGAGCATGTTTTGCCAAGTTGATGTTGCAATCAATCAAAATACCCCTGGCTGAAATGAATGCCCATCCAGAGCCAAAAGGCTGATCTAAGGTGGTGTACTGATGGAGAGTTAGTCAGACAAGACTCAGAAATACTTGGCTCGATGTAGTGGGGTCTCCTCAGAAATTCAGAAACCAAAAGGTTTCAAAAACTTCACAAGGCACTCTAGCTCAGTAACAAGATGTATGTCTCACTCACAAGGTTGGCCACATTTAACACTGAACAAGCAAGAGCTTTGCCCCTCTCCCCCTTTGTTTTGACAGCAAGAAAGGGCAGCAGGATTTCTCCCTTTCTTGTGTATTTGAAATAAGTCGAATGGGAAGCCTCTAGTCACTATTGCTAACATCAGAACTGGCCAGACCTCATCAGCCCTAAAAGACCCCTTGGTGGATGTTTAGACATAGGTGCACTTACTGTGGATACACATGGGATAATATGCAACTAAACGGATGGAGGCATTGTTACTAAAGAGCTATAGGGTGTATTGACATTCTGTTCCTCTCTTTTGAACATAGTGGAAATGTTGGGGAAGCTGTCTTACTAAGCACATTGAGCAGCACACACCCTAAACGTCTTGAAACAGTTATGAAATGCTGAAGGACCCAGAACTGGCTGTCTGACACTGACCTTGCATACATGGGTGTTTCCTGGCTGTGGCTGGAGGAACCAAATTGATGCTTTGGAAGCAGAAAAAAGGAAAGAGGATTGACTAAACACTTATCACTGTAAAGCATGGCCCTTTTTATAGGCATTGGAGGAACGCGTGGGCCCAAATGGACACTTGCTATTCTGAGGGACAACTCAGACATTTCTTTGAGAGAAAAGAGAAATGCCTTGAATTATTTAGTGAGCCTCAAAGTGGTTGAGTGCTGCATGTCAGGTACTTTTGATATAGCCTGAGTAATGATGCCATCCATTTGGGTTTGGATAAAGCTTTCAAAGCCACCAGCTTGTATTGATTCAAAGAGCCAAAGAAAAGGCAAAAAAGCAATAAACACTGGAAACAATGTTGAAATAAAATCTCCAAATGGAAACTTGAATTATTTTTATCACCAATAAAAATAACATTGGAACTTCATTTGTTTCTGTGAGGTTCTTGTCAAATTACTGTATTTTTCTCTGTTCTATGTTAATATTTTGAATGCCTGTATGAAGTATAGCCGGCTTAGAATAGAACATGCAGCACATAAAAGCAACCTGTCTTTGCTGTACCATGCTAGTTAGAAACCTGTCTCAGAAATGCAGATGGCAGCCACAGACCATAGTCTTGCCAGCTCTGAGTTGTTAAGCAGATGTCCAAGTTTTCTAATTCTGGCGTGTCCACATTAGAAAAGCCACTGGGATAAAATAACGCAATGAGTGTATGTTAAAAACATCACGGTTGTTTCTCCTTGCACTGTGAGGGCTTACTCGACTTTGGTTTGAGAACACACACAATATTCAAGAGCCAATTGTATAAACAAGTAAGGCAACCCTGTCTTGTAAGTGAACATGTATTTAGCCACTGCACTCTCCAATCCAGTGCTGAGTTGTAATCAGAGCAGTCCATAATATTGTCTGGCATGTAATTACCATTGGCTCCTGTGATTTGCTTTACCAACAGACCATTAAATCATGTTAAAAAGCAAACCCTTTTTTAGATCTCCATATACTATTGTGATGGGGTGTTTCTTAGAACACATGATGACAGCCAATATAACATATTTAACATGTCTGTGCGTTTAAGGCATTGTTCTAGACCATGCTTTTTATTTTCTGTAACTTCTTGTTTAGTTTGTAGTTGGTCTCCATCAGATTTTAAAGTTTCACACTTTTTGTAAGGTGTGCTCGATTCAAATAATGCAGCGTTCCAACAGATGTGTCTGCCAACAAGACTGTACGACTCCAACAAGCGTCTCTCCATCTGCGGAGCTGCAGAGACAGGGCACACTAAACTCAACAGAGAGAGAGAGACAAACAGAGAGACCTGTGAAGGTGACGGTGTGATGTGTGGTGCAGCGATGGCGGTAGGTTCAGACACATGGTCAACTCCCTGCACTGCGGAGCGCTACGTTTTGTTGGCCAGGTTCGGGAGGAAGGTGGCCCTGGCTTACTGATCCTTTCAGCTGTGCAGTGGTCTCCAGGGCAGACTACACCCACTCATACGGGTTGCTGTTGCCACCTCCATTATCACCTTGGCTGAAAACAATATACGCGCCATCACAACCCCTCTCACGACTTCAAAGCAGGAATGGCCTCTGAAGTGCTGCACACAAGCTGGCTGCATGCTTGTAAATCCAGTCCAGGTTACAGATCCAGATGACACCATGCTTTTTTCAGTTTTATTTGTTATAATTTACTGTATTTATTTTTTCTGTAACCCATCATTCTTTTTATGCTTGCAAATTCACTACATACATTCTTACATTCATTTTTGTATTTCAAATTGACAAGTAAACTCCTTGACACTTTATGCATTATATGTAATACTATTTTCTTTTGTAAAGAGGGTGTTCAAGCAGCACCAGTTCATGTTGCATGATTTTAGAAAATAGACCCACAACCCCAGGCTGCCGTGTCTTCACTATCCTTTCTCTTGCCAGTCCCTCATGCCGGTGTCTGCCCCCCTCCCCCTCCTCCTCCTGTGACCTCCGCAGTCCAACTCTCCGGACTTGTTGTTTTAACCTCTGGTGGTTCCACTAAGAACACTGCACTACAGTAATGAGCACACACAAAATAGGCCAGTTCACTCTATTATGTTGGCCTTGTCTCCTGGCCTCACAAAGAGGAAAGGTTAATAGCTGTCCTGGAGATCCCAGTCAGCTTTGGTTAGGGTGGCCAAACATGCCCATGACACTGGCATTTAATCATCCCCATGAAAGCACATGATTGGGATGGGAAAGTAAGCAGCCCAGTAAAAGCGGAGTTCACCTTGCTGGGTAGGAGACTCAGCTTCGACTCAGTGGACCTACAGTATCTCCTGTCTTCTGATTCTAGACTTTTCTAAAGTTCTGTGAGCTCTTGTCTTCGTCAGTCTTTTGAGGATGGTTTCATGTCTCTCCTGGACCAGTGACTTGACGATAGGACATATTTCTGGTGCTTTTTAATCTATTCCAAGTGTCTGTGTCAGAGAGCGGAGAGACAAGGCTGTAATTTCTCGGCAATTTACTGTGTACAGTAAAACAAGGGCAGTGAATTGCAATACAGCATGTGATTAATCACTCATCCGCTTCACTGTATAGCAGACTACCAAGCTTTGCCATCATGGTCCTGAAATGAATGCCTCCCTGATGAATCTATATAAATACTCATATATAACATATCAATTTAAAGGGGAATAGATAGACTAAAATAGACCTACAAGTTAGTAAAAACAAAAGCAGATGCTTGAACGTTCTGTCCGAAACAACATCTGGACAGCATCTGGAATGGCAGACAGTAGTATTAACAAGTTCCATACAACAAAATGACATAAATTAATTACAAAAAAAAGTTATCAGTTACATTTCTTTGAACAAATGTGAAATTGTATTACAATTCCTTTTAGAAAATACAATAGCCTACAGGATTAACATTTCAATTCCACATGAATATTTTCTTCAGAAATTGGTTATAAGGTTATTAATGATTTTTTTTATTATTATTTTCTTCTGTGCACTTACTATTCTGGTCTACAGTATGAATCTAATGTCCCATTTAGTGAAAGTAATTAATAACTACAAAAGGTTTGGTATAGAAACACAATTTGTTTTTTTCTCATATTCCACATTAGTCCATGGCCATTACTGTTGGGCACGTTTTGTACAATTTTGGAAAGAAGTAAACGCATTCATCCTATGTCAAGAAATCTGGTTGGTGTGATATGTTGAGAGCACCTTGAAAAAAGTTACCAATTAATATTTGAAGCATAATTTAAGCATACATTGTATCAATGTCTTGCTTCGTAATTGTATCTCACATTCTCAATAACACAAATCTACAAACACAAAAACACAAAAAATGGAAATAAAGAGTAAGCTAGTAGTTTTATGAAATATGCCATGAACTTTATCTCAAGCATTGGAGTTTCTTATGGGAACTCTTTATTGTTTCACAACATAAAATAGTCCATTTTAATCTGCAAAAGAAGTTTATCATGGAACATTAAGGGCACTGTTACAGGACAGTAGAGCAATGGTAACATAAAGGTGAGCTGCTGCATCATACTTGCCCATATTTTTTAGGTGATTATTTTTTGGAGTGTACTAATGCCAAATATGCATTCGAAGAAATATCACCAAGGTGGCATTGACAAAATGTCATTGTCTTCCTTGGATTGTTTTTAGAGGGATACATATTTCAGTCTGCACAATTGCCACAGATACCTGGATTCATACCTCTACTGAATGATATATTAAGATCATGGCCTTAATTCGTGCTCTTTGCTTTCAATAAAGATCAATGCGTTTTTTATCTAGATAGGCAACTCATGAAATTAATTTCTTATAACTAATTCCCTATCT
Organism: Limnothrissa miodon; assembly: GCA_017657215.1. Lineage (NCBI taxonomy): Eukaryota > Metazoa > Chordata > Actinopteri > Clupeiformes > Clupeidae > Limnothrissa > Limnothrissa miodon. Next base: position 163,876 of record JAGFZM010001996.1, on the reverse strand, counting down.
TATAGGCATAAAGTATTTCCTAAAATATGTGAAGTTTATTATTGTATGAGAATTAATTCAATCTTGTTGGCTTATTCTCAATTTGAGTGACAATTTCAACACAAAGTAATTTGCATTGTTGGCTTCAAATGAGACTAGCTTCCAAAACAGCTAAAAACAAAGAAGGAGGTGGAGGTGTTTCTCAAAACCATGTATGCTAAATAGTTAGCATCTTGGTTGGACAATAGGCAATTACACTGCAACCAACAAGCCTAGTTAGTTCCTATGTTTTTGGGAAACAGACCCCTTGGCAGACTTGAGTAGCTATTTAAAAAAAAAAACAATGATGATTTATCCCTTTCCCAACTACAAAGTATGTTTAGCTAAATTTAATCATAACCTTGCCTTCTGCCACTACACTGGGACTGGCATTTTGCTCCGTGGAATGCATAAATATGGACGGGTACCCATATCTCTGAAATGTATAAACATGGAAGGGTAACCATATCTCTGCAGTCTGTCAAACATGACTATATACCCAAAGACCTACACATTTAAAATGAGTCGTGATCTTTTGGTTGGTTATACTGTTCATAAATTAAGAAGCCACCCATTTCCAGAGAGAAAAAGAAACACATAATTATGAAGCTCGGAATTCACAGTCTGATAATTATGTGCAGAGGAACAACCGCGAAATATAATTTCAGTAAATATGTAACAACACATCCTCAACTTACAGCTTTTGAGCATCTTAGAACATTATGTACAACTGGGTACATCCGTCTGATGGAAGAAAGGAATGTAAGGACACTTGCACACAGTTCTCATGGGCGCTAGCTTCGAAAGGAGAAAATGCCATGTTCAAGATCAAACTGTGATCAGTGGGGATGATGCAAAAGGAGACTGCTGCCGTGTTAACTGTGTCTCTGGCATAGCTCTAAATAGAGTCCCCTGTGTCACTAACTCTCATTTTTTGGCCTTCTCCAAGCTTTGAAGTGCCTCAACTTACAGCCCTCACTTCGGTACATCCAGTTTAGAGTGCAAAGAGTGAATTACATGATCTCTGCATATTAAAACAATGACAATTCATTCATTCAGTGAGACAAGTACAAAGAAAAGCAGATACTGTAAGTTTGAAAGCAACTAACTTTTGAGCTTTTGAGAAGTCTACCAGAGGCATCACAAAACCATATGAGCTATAATGAAACCACAACTAGTGGATCACTCTGTAAGATTGAGTTAGTGTGTATCCATAAAGCGTTATAAACACATTTATAAAGGGTTATAACATAGATGTTGAAATGGATTCATGACTGCAGTAATACAATGTTATGATGCTGTAACAGAAGAACAAGTATAGAGCTTGGTGTATCACAAACATAACTACACTGAATGGTTACAGCCACATCTGTCAATCATGACCTTGATAGCAAATCCACTCTGACATGGATCTGGCCCAAATACACTGTGCAATCCACCCAAAGGTTCAAGATTCAAACATTGTCTGGAATTCTTGTGCATAACTGGCCAAAGGGGGGTTGGATCTGTGCAGGCATGCATGCATGTTAAAACATCCATAATAGATACACTAACAATAATTTCTCAAGTTGAGTCTCAAGTGAATTTAAAGCATTAAAGCATATTAGACCTAAAGCAACTGTTACCTTGGCCTGAGTGGTAACGTTATAACCTTTCCTTAATATGGTCACTTATATGGTTAGCAAATGAAAAAGGTACACAACCTCCTGATATTGGTCTGTGTCCAGTGCATTTCCTTGTTGCAGTCAATGGCAGCCTACCAAAATGATTCACTATATGTCCTAATTGCTGATGTTATAAAGTACTACTCTTAATACTGATATACTATTGCACAAATTACACTTCTACTGCTGGCCCAAATCTGTGTGAAGAAATGGACCAGATCCATGTGTTAAAAAAATTCATTTGAGTGGTGGTAAACTGACCTGGCCAAAGCACTAAACCTACAGAAATACTTCACAGCTTGGTGTTACAATGTTAAGGCTGAAAGCTCTAACTGGCAGGGATGTGGTTCGGATCCAGAACACTTTATGTTCATATAGGCATTATGAATAATGAATAACCTTTTATGAGTGTGCCATGCTGCATGTGATTGTGAATATTGTTTTTCCTGTGTTTACTTTAAGAATATCAGACAAAAGGTCATCTTCTGTCCTCATAGCGTCTATGTTAAAGATTTTTTAAAGTCAAGAATGTAATGTATATACATAAGTGAAACTGCATAAAGTCCATATTTTTTGAAAGCTGATCGTTAGATCACTAAATGGGATTTAACATGCATCAACATACATCAAAAGATAACATATGTGTAAGGCCAGATATACAAAGACGCTCAAGTACTGTGTGAGCACTGCTCTGGGCGATATTATATTGAATTCACTAACATTTCCTATTATCAGGTTATCAACGCTTAACCCCTTTTAAAGCCTTTGCAAGCCACATATTGTTAACACAGCTGTAGAATGATGACAGTCGTTAAGGGAATGAGATATTGATTGTGAAAATACAAAACATGACACGTCAATAAAGTAGCTGACACAGGAGAATAGTTCTACTACTATGTTTTTAGAAAATACTCAGATCTGCTGGTAAAGACAGTCAGACACAGACAGACAGGTCTTGGGCCAAATAGACTCAGAGTGCACCCTCTTGAATCTCCAAAAATGTTCAAGGTCAACATTCAAATTCACATTTATCATAAATACCCATACCCATAAATATCCAAATAAATAAATATGTTTATAAGTAGAAAGTACATAGCCTAGTTTGTAGTGTTGTGCACATCGAAAACACAGTGTGCGCTGTATGCATGCAGTGCCATAATAGAAGGTACATTCAACATCTGGAAACAGTTGCTGTTTCTTTGTACATCTGGCTCTCAGTATGATCCATATAAAAGAACTGACTTGGTGCTGAAATTGAGCTCTCTCAGTCCTGTCAAGTGGCAGGCGGTCACGGCCTGACAGAACAGAATGGTGCAGAGCTGAGCCGCCAGTGCTGCTGCTGTGCACTGAGCCCTGGGAAAGGGCTGCTTTTTTGCCTTGCCAAATCTGTTGGAGTCCCTTTATTGTACAAAACGCCTGTTTGTCATCTCTGTGAGAGCTGAGATGTGAGCAAGAGCCCTAGTTTGTCGGCACATGTATTTAAGAATGCCTTCTCATGCAGGCCTTGGAGAAGGAGACAGGGAAAGGTTTGGAGAAAATGAAGGAGTCCCCCTCCATCCTTGAAGTCATGGAAAATACAATAGCTTAAACAGAGCTCTACTCAGCCAAACCCCAGTGCTTCCATATCAAACTGGCAGCTCACATTTTGTAAAGCCACGTTGTCATGGTGATAATGAGTCTCCTTGCTCCGATGTCAGTAGTTCCGTTATTTCAGTGTGTGTGTGTGTGTGTGTCCATGTGTGTGTGTGTGTGTCCATGTGTGTGTGTGTGTGTGTCTGCGTGTGTGCACATCAAATGGAATGAACAGCTTGAGAGGAAAAGATAAAGCTCTTTTATGATATAGCCTGAGATATGAAGGCACACAATGGAGCGAATGGGAATTAAGATTCATATGATGCTTAAGCCCACACACCTTCCTTATAAAATAATTGAAAGATAGAAGGATAGGCTGACAGTGATATGAATGAATAATCATCATCACACTGTCAGAAATAGCGCCGGGAGAAATAAGCGGGGGAAGGAATTCTGATCCTCATTCATCCTATGCCTTTTCTCCATTAATATACGTTAATCATCAATATTACTGTACAATACTGAATTTGGGCCGTTTGGCTTTTCTGCTTGTGTATTTGGCATGTTAAATATGATGGTTATGATTCACTCATGTGGCTTCCTTTACCAAAAAATAGCACATTGAACAGCATTGACTTTCTCCATGTGGTGCCCAATTGTGAACTTGCTAATACTTGCAGGTTTAAGGCTCTTACAAAAAAGTGGGCTGCAAATTTTCTAGTGTGTCATCATCTGATAAAATAAGCAGCCCATTTAGCCTTCAAATCAGGAAGGAAAATATATGTTATCAACGTTAGGTTTCCCTGCTACCTAAGAAAGAATGTAAGTTATTATTTTCCCTTTGCTCTAGTTGAAAAACATTGTTTTTATTCCTATATCAGCGTCCAAACATTTCAGTCAAGGAACACTTGTCAGACATCCTGTAATTCTCTACCCACGACATTCCTGTCCCAAGAGTTTGAGGTTCCAAATGGCTGCACCACTCTGAACATCCACCTGCACCTCAAACAAGCCAAAAATGTTTACTGGTTTAATCACAGGTTGCCATATGACCTCAGCCTGAGTGTATGTGATTATAATCCCATTTGACCCTTTGTTGGTTAGACATCTCTAAAACCAACATCATTTTCTAGCAGAATTAAAATGACCATATTTCTGTTTTGATTTGACAAGTTCATAATGTTTACATCACGGGCTCTGGCGACCCGGGTTCGATTCCGACCGGTGGTCCTTTCCCGATCCTTCCCCATCTCTCTCTCCCATTAATTTCCTGTTTGTCTCGTCACTATCCAAATAAAAGGCAAAAAGCCCCAAAAAATATCTTTAAAAAAAAACATCACTGATTTATACACATGTAGATATAGCATTGTGGAAATAATGCCAAAGGAATCTTGAGACTGGTACATTCAATTTGAAATTAACATAATGAAGCCAAAATGCACCTACCGCTATTTTCAAGTCTCCTTCATAATCTATTTGAAAATGTATCTGTGGCTATATATAATCTTTCCACTTTTAACCATTTTCAGCTAAAGCCAATACAATTAATGACACATCCATCATTATCTTATTGTATGAAAAAGCCCAAGGGACTAAGCAGGCACCATTAAGAATGTACGGGAGCACCAGTTCATTCATAGTTCATAGGATGGAAATCTGCATTCACTCAACCTCCTTTTGACATTGCGGGTGAAAGGATGATGTTAATCACTTGATTTAATAAAATAACCTCCTTTATTAATGTGCCTTGAGTGAGGGTCCAGGGTGCCATGAAGGGCTGAGAACTAAAGAACTGAAAATGTGTGCATCTCATCTGATTTGACAAGCGTGTTTAATTTGTACTGCCAGCATAATAATAAAATTAAGTCAGGACAAATGCTTGAAGGTATACAATTCATATACAGTATGTTATACCGTATAAAATAATATATTTTCAATTCCTCAAGTACTGACATTTAAAATTAATTAAACTGTAGGCATATGAGAATTCCCTTACCCAATAGAATTTGGCCGTGAGGTAGATCTAATCTTTGTGTCTCTGAATGCAATCAGGAGGATACAGGTTTAGGATCTCTTACTGAATGATGTATGGTGTGACAGTGCGTTACAGTGCCTACAGGGGTTCTGGAATGCCTAACCTCCTAAAGTGAGAGAGTTATGTCTTTAGAGGCAGAGGGAGGCCAATGAGGACCAATGCTGGGTGGGTCACAGTTGATGGGCAGTGAGTCCCTTGACTGCCTTAAAGACAGAGATGTAGTCTATAGAGGGAAACCCTATTTCAGGAATGAAACCAGTGTGCATTAAAGTCTTTCTTGATCTTTTTGCGAATTAGTATATGGTTAAATGATTAATGGTTTAATGGCAATACTGGCTGTGCTTTACATACATCTTGCCCTGAGAGGAATGCATTCATAAATATTGTATTTTAAGTTAGGGAGTCAAAGGGAGTCTTACATGACTTAAGCCATTATTACATAGTGGTCACTTTAAATGTGACTAAATGTGTCATTTGGTTGATGACACTGACAGCTAAATGCAACAGGTAAAAATGTGCTTGAAGATATTAGCATCCATATTTGGTTGGCAAAAAAGCTTCTCAAGCCCCGTGTGAATTCCTCTGCTGAAAGCCAACTCTCAGACGCACATTAGAAAAATGCTTTTTGTTTGCCTAATGAAATGCTGTGACTGCCATTAATTCAATTGGGAATAGCTAGCTTGTGCGCCGAATCATTTTTGGCTTTAATGTCAGATTCTTGTTTGGTGTCCCAGTCTGTGGCTGTGGGGATGATGAAACTGACAGAACACAGTTGTGTTCTCATTTAAGCTCCCCTCCTGCTGCTGGCTTCCTGTACAACAACCATGCAGCCAATGGCAAGCCAGGCAAGCCCAGATAAAAAGAATGTGACGATAGCCAATGTGTAAAAAACAGCATTTTCATAAATGGTGTGTGTGAGTGAATGAGTGAGTGAGTGGGTGTGATTGTGTATGTGTGTTTGAGAGGGTTTAAATATAGCCCATTTACTGGTGCACACAATATTAACTTGGTCATAGTGATTGCAATGTGAAATATTGGATTGAGTGAATGCACTATTTGGATGCTGACCTCTGTCATATCCAGGCAATGTAAAAAACATTTTATTTATGGAAATGCTCTGAGCTAAGGAATACGAAATGTGTTTTATATCTGCGCAATTATGTGCATAAGACCTCAAACTCACATGAGCTGTTAACATTATTTTCTGCCAGGCTTCCCAGTAAAATGAATTCCACATAAAACAGGGTTATTTTAGAACATTATTTACATCACAAATTGTCTCAGTGAAGTATGCAGATGACAGAGATCCTATAGGGCTTGCAATAAATACAGTCTGTGTCGCTAATAGGGTTGAAAATCTCATTTTAACAAGGATGCTGGATTTGTTATTGCAACACACATGGCCAACATTACTCTTTTCTCCCGTTTTAAGAAATTGTGGCAATATTAGATCTCTTAAAACCTACATAATAATGCCCTTCATACAGTTGCAAAAAGAAGCCTTTCTATTGTATGTGGTGATCCACCATGTAAAAAAAATCTTTAGTCTCTTTTGGTTAGGAGGTTACAACCTTTTTGCATTTGAACACAATAATAGTTAGTTGTTCACAAAATGTTCCACCCAATCAGACAGATCCCTGATTTTGTTTCATCTGGTTGTTTGCCTGCATGTTGAATATTGTGTGCCTGTGCCATACAGTTTTGACTATGTTGTGAGGATTATCCACATGCAGACCCAAATCAAACAAAACCTTATTGCTAGTGCCATTTATTCATTCCTCCTCCAAGCTGGAAGAGAAAAGTGTAAGTTGTCACTGAGGAGTGAGCAGGGAGAGTGCTTTTGAATTATTGAGTGGGTGGGAGAAGAAAAGAGGCCTGCCATTAAATAAGGAGCTCTCTGAAGCCAGCGGGAAAAGCTGAACTATGTGTTTGAGGGCCATTGTGGTGGCAACCGGATAACATGATACATGGCAGCCCCTGTGTGCTTCATCCATGTGGTTGGGATAGAAGTGGCAGATCTAAAGTAGCCATGGCGATTGGGAATGACAAGCCTGAGTCAGCATAATGTGACTTCTGGAGGAAGAGCCTGCAATCAGGAGATGACTAGAAAGCCAGGCAGCATGGAAACATATTAGCACCAAATACTCTAATACTGCAACACAAAATAGAGGATTTGTCAATTTCTCGATATACTACACTAGACAAACATGTTCATGTTCTATTTTTAATGGATGTAGAGGATGCAAGAGGAAATAAAGAGAGAGAAAAACAACAGAGGAATGTTCTGAGTATAATGATTGCTAATTATTTTGTGCATGTCATAGCGCCATACATTTACATTTGCATTTGAAAAGTATGAAGTTAATGCATGTTAGAAGATTTATGTTTAAAAAGAAGTTTAAAAGAGGAGAGTTTAAGATATTTCTGTAAAATAGGTCTGGTGATTTTAGTTTAATAGGCTACACAGTCATTTTACTTCTCTGTGAATTAGGTTGGAATGAAGAAATTGTGATTAACAGAATGTTTAAATACCATTAACTGTTTTCTAGATAAAGTGTACACAATATCCGTGTTTGTTGCTTCATATATGTGTGTGCCCCATCAGCAGCCTAAATCTATTGTTTGGGGTTGAGTGTGATAAAATCTTTTCATTTTCTCTGCTGAGGATGGCAATAAAAATACAAAAACTCCTTGATTTCTGACACAAGCAATGTTTTGTTTGTTTGCCTCTCTGTTTGTCTTATTCAAAAACCTACTTCTTTTAACTTGTGCTTTTGTCCCCTTCATGCCTTAAGAATAAGGCTACTGTGAAAACAAATTATCTACTGCACAATGCTTTTGTGTAAGCTTCCGTAAACAGTGGGTTTGTACAAGAAGCTTTAAAAAGAGACACATTCTTTCTTTACTATGAGGACAAACTAGTACCCCCACCTCCCTCCCAAGTCCTCAACTTGTCAAGGTCACTATCTGTACCACATGAATGATAATAAGGGCCATAAATTCTTTTAAAATTGCTGCTGTTCCACATGACAGTCTTGTCATGTCATGAAAATAAGTCATAGACCACGTTCTCATCCCAAAGCACAAGTGGGTGTTAGCCTCTGGAATGTGGGAAAAAGGGGAGTCCTTGTGGAGTAGGTCATGTTTTCATGAATCTACATCCACTGGACTAGGAGTGGTTAAGCTCCAAACCTCACAGACAAAACTTTCTGATGCTCACAAATGGACATGTTTGGTAGAATGAACCCTTTCCTAGGGTGGTCCTGAAGATCAAAACACAACATAATACAAAACACAACAGCAAATTTAAAAACGCAACAGCAAATCCAAAAAACACAACTGCAAGTCAAAAAACATTACAACAAATTCAAAACGCAACTGCAAATTCAGAATCACAACAGCAAAAGAGAAAACACAACAGCAAAACAGAAAACACAACGCCACAATCAGAAAGTGGCAACCAATCAGGTAACTGTGTCTTGAGTAAGAAAAGATCGCAAACAATATGGCGGCGTCCTGGGAGTTCTTTACACAAAAACGTATTTGTTTGATTAAAGGGTCTATGGACCACAGTTTGTATTTAATCGTGTCCGATTGTGTTTAATGTGATACACATACGTTGTCAAGACAAATAGAACATCATAGGTTAGAAGATTAAGCATTCTAACGTAAGTTAGCAAAATGCTACACATAGCCAAGCTGTAGCTCAGTGGTTGCAGCAGAGACGGTTGATGAAGCCAAGTGAACGATGAGTGGATAAAGTCTATGGTGGAAATGCAGTGTAAAAGGCTGTAAGTTATGGTGGATCTTAACATGCTGTTTCTCCCTTGATGTGCATCATTGTAAATAAAACTGTTCCTTATTTTTCTAACCCTCGTCTGACTTGGTCTTCTGTTCTACTGATGTAGGCTAACCAAAAAACATACTATCAATGAAAAATAAAGGCTTAATAAATAATAATAATAATAATATGATATATGATAAGTCACAGGCTCAGCCATAGACTGTATGACTTCAGCTCACAGGCTCCGATACCACAGCTTTTAGGGTAGCCTATGAGCTGTTGACATTCTCTCCCATTCGGTGTCCAATCAGAAGCAAGACATTTTGAGAAGAGACCTACCCTTTCCGTTTTCTGTTTTGCCATTGTGTTTTCTTTTTTGTAGTTGTGTTTTCTGTTTTGCCGTTGTGTTTTCTGTTTTGCCGTTGTGTTTTTTTCATTTGCTGTTGTGTTTTCTCTTTTGCCGTTGTGTTTTTCAATTTGCTGTAGTGTTTTTTTATTTGTGGTTGTGTTTTTTGACTTGCAGTTGAGTTTTTTTATTTGCTGTTGTGTTTTGTATTATGTTGTTGTGTTTTGATCTTCAGGGCCACTGTACTTTCCTGCATTTATATTGAAGGCAGTTTCCCTCTGAACCAAAATGGGAGTACACTCTGCCTAAACAAACCCCTTTATATTGTGGATGGCACCATACAGCAAAAAAAAAAAAAAAACTGAATTGAACTGAACTGAAAGCTGCAATGAAATAATATAAAAACAGTTTGTAAGTGTAATTCTCGTGTAGTTAGTATATAAGACATACAAACTTATAAGCAACGTTAGTCATTAACAAGACATTACAATGGCCTTTAAAACCCCATGACGGTGTTAATTAATTAATAACACTTCATGGACACTGAAGTTTTGAAACTGCAGTGGCCCATTTAAATTCAAAACAATTTCTGCTAAAAACTGTAAATTTGGCGTGTGTCTTAGCTGGAGTGCAGTTGGATTAGAGGTCTCTGCCAACAAAGTTTTTATATGATCCTCAAACTATCAAGGTCCAATAGCAGTTAAGTTCACTGCTGAAGGCTGCAGTGAAAAGACATGCTGAATCATCACTTGTGCACCATAATCAATATCAGATTTTGTGAAGGCTTGATTTCCCAGCTGCTTGAAGTAAGCTTACCTTTACTCCCTCTTCATTTCCCAGCCTGTCCACCACAGAAGTAAACATTAGAAACAGAGGAAGTTGTTGGACTTGTGCTTGTCTTTAAGAAATGTCAGTATATTCTTACAATATATTGAAATACCCGATAGTTGTACCTAAAATACCAGCAAGAAAAACATTTTGGTAACTCTTTCTAGGAAACCAGTGGCCTATCTGTAATGTTAAATGAACACAATTCGAAATGGTTACAAAGCCTAATAAAATTGTGCCTTATGGCTTTTTATTATTTATTACTTGGACATCTTACTTTACTTACAGCATGTTTTAATCTTTGTTACAAGTGTACAGAATATATATGTATGTATATCTTTATCCCAGCTTAAAGGACAAACTCCATAGAAATCTGATAGAAAACTGGTTTGCTGACACTTCTATTATACAGTATATGTCTATGGTATGTGTGGGTGAGAGAGATATATTTAGAATTGGGAGCTTTGTCTTCCACATGCTTTTTAGTTTCTTCTTGTAAGCTTCTTGCTGTTAAAGATTGAGAGTACAGAGATATCTCATGGCAGTGCAAAGGATTCTTTACCGTGCCTAACAGTATGAAATCATAGACCTCATCTCTGCCCTCTGCTCCTTGGTGCAGTCTGTGAGCTTTAGCGTCTCTTTTTACTCTCTGCTTAGAGGACCCCACACTGCCATTGATGTGGCTCATGTGCCACATAATACTCAGGAAGAGAGGGACACAACATCTCAAGTCTCCAAAACTTCTGAAAACATTGCAATCTGTCTGAAGTTTTCACTTCATGCAGATATAGTGTTCACTGGTTATGGTTCTCTTCTGGCTGATGTTGCATAAGTGGACAAAAGCCAATATGGCATGACATATAATGCTCTGACATGAGCAGTAACAGTGAAACAAATAATTACGGAGCTTTTGAACCTCAGAAATCAGAAGAAGAAAAGTTCAAACAGTCTGGGGGTCTCTATTTTGATCTTTTTTCACCAGTGTGGTTTTACAGTCTGCAATATCTATCTAAAACAGCACCTCAAAGAAACAAATAACAAAGGCAAGCACCCATATTAGCCATTGCAACAATACTGAGGTGACTACCAACCCTCCCCTATGATTGACATCTATCAAAAATAAACATGCTCTCTCTCTCTCCCTCTCTCTGTCAGCAGGTCTTAGATCAGATCAGATCAAAGGAAAAGACACAGGCAACTCTTTGAATTACCAGGCAGGTCCCTGCAGCCTATGTAAGGAGGGAAGAGGAGGAGTGCAGTTGTCCGCTCCGACAATGTGAAGGCCTTCCCAAATATTGAACTGGGCTTGTTGCATCACTTATTATGAGCAACAGCAGGAGGTTCCATGTATCCAATCAAGGTGCATTTTCTGCCGCTCTCATTTAGACTGGCTAGTTGCCCCAAGGTTTTTCTTCTTCTCGTTTTTAGGCTGGTGTTAGCCTATGAAATTAAAAAAATGCATTTTTCTATCCACTGTTGAAACAAATCAATGGCTCAGAAAATACAGTTTCTGTTATATAAAGAAATTCTAAATCCTGAAACTGTGTACAATATGTTAGGAGGATAATCTTATTTGTGGATGATATTACCATAAAAGTAAGAATTTAATTTACCCTAAGAATGAGTATGTGTTATGCTTAACCTTAAAATCACTTAATCACCTCCTAATCGTTTACTCCATCAAAGTTGTGAGCCTAAAGGCTTAGTGTGTAGCAAACATATTTTAACCACATCCCTGTAACCAGGCAGGAACATTGATTTAGCGTCATCTGGGATCTAGACTTTCAGTATGTACTGTTTTTTTGTTGTTGTTGTTGTTTGTTTTTTCAGGAAATAGACTGTGTTGCCTGGAGATGCCTCTTGAGTCAGTGCTAAATATAGAGCAATGGTTGACGAGAAGATCAATCCCTGATTGCTTATCTACTATCAGTTCAAGTATTTAGGGAAATTATTCATATTTCATGACACAGTAACCATGCAACCAAGAGTGTATTTAGGTATGATAATTTCTATTATCCTATCCCACAGTGATTGCTTGCACTTAAAAAAAAACAACCCTGAAAAAAACTGATTAGAAATTCATTTAGGCTTTCCAACAGAGGTGAGGTGGCCATCAGGAGATTTCCTGGATGGCCGGCAGATTGCTAAATCTAAACGTACTTGCCCACAATAATTTGATACGTTCTTGAATTAAATGCCGCAGTTCAGTCCTGATGCACATGCCTATTCAAACACTGAATGAATCTTCCACAAAAATCTTCTCCACAAAAATCAGTGTGTCAGGGTTCCTAGGATGGAAGCATTTGGATTTCAAATGCAGATTTACTGTTGTTCATGGAGAGTTCATGAGGCTTAATGATGTTCCTAGAGACTTTGGAGTAAAACTAGACCTAGTCAATCAATTCAATCATTTATGCTTGCCATCCTCCGGCTCCCAACTTAATGTTGGGAAAAAGCTCAAATCAGATTCGACCTAAACATAAGCCATTAAAATACCTTACATTAACGTATAAAGTGCAAATACAATCCGCATTCCACAGAGCAAGTATAGATTTAGCGTTAAAGCAGTCAAAAAGCAATGTGATGCATGAAAAATGTTATTTGATAAAATGTTACATGCCCAAATGTATTTTGTTACCTGTGTAAAACAACCACTGGGATATAGATACAGTTTGGCTTATCTCTTTCTTTAACGGGGAAGTGTTTTGAAGTTACACACTCTTTGACATATTGGCCAATAGAGTTTGCTTTCTCTATTTCCCCCTTTGAAATAAAGGCCTACTGAAAGTCAGTGGTCATCACTAAAGGTCTTGGAAGAATGGAACTGTAAATGGGGTGAAGACTTCTACTTACATGGAATAATATGAAGTTTGCCTCTGTCCTGAAAAGTCTCTGTGTGGCAAACAGTATTTGCTGCTGACATTTCCCTCCCATTGATTCCCATCAATTCTGCAACCTTTCCGAGTGCTGTGTTCTGACCTACATGCGGTCCATGGGGAGGCCCAATACCACACAGAAAGCAAGACAGAGGCTTCACATTGATCACATCTGGCCCTGAAAATAAAGAGGGCAGTCTGAAGATGACAGAGATTGCTGAAAAAAAGTCACTGCCACTAATCAATTTTGACCCACAATTCCCTGCTCCAGTCAATAAACCGCACTTTCTCTTTCTTGATCTAATGATGTTTGTGATGAGTCCATTTTTCTAACACACTCAATGGGACCAGGGTACTTTTGTTTTTTTTTTTATTTAAAGCTTATTACACATGAACTATGAACATGAATTATTCTTTTAAGTTATTCAAAACCTATTTAAACTGATGAAACTGTCTGGATTTGAGCATGGTCATCAGATAAAACATTTGATTGATGAATCCCATTTACCAGGATCGATGAGTGACTGCTGACAAATAATTTTATAAAACCCCAACGCTGTGTATTGTAAAGTACATACATACATTAGCATAATCAAATCTAGCAGCTCCAGCATGTATCCCAGCTGAATGTTGATGTAAACCACAAGATCTGAGATGCCCTAAATGCACATATAGCACTTTGCCAATCAAAAGCAAACCAGCAAAGCACTTTGTAGCATCTGTTTTGCTCTGCACCTGTGGCTTTGCAAGTAAGTTGACAGCTTAAGAACTTTCCACACGGATGATGCTAAATGAAGTAAGACTCTATTTATGGTTCAGAGAGGTATGCCAAATGGCCTGTGCACTTGCAAACCCATCACCGATGCACACTTTAGTACAACCTACACACATCAAGATGAGGGGATCACTTGAAAGTGAAACTAAAGACACTTATACACATTTTACAGTGTAGAGATGTAGAGATTTCACTCAATGTTACTAAACAGATGACAACTCACCCCTTGTGCCACAAATCCTGACTTACCTGACTTACAATTAATCATGCAACAGCACAGACGAGAGGTGATGGTTAACGTTTATCATCCCTAACTATGGGGGCAGTAAATAGGGATTGAAGGGTGGAGGGTCTGCTTGTCGAGACATTATCTATAGAGAAAAGAGAACACCTAAAGAAAAGAGAACATGCGAGAGATAAAACATGTGCCATCATGATTTAGATCTTTTTTTTCATGCAAGGACAACGAAAACGAAAAACACCACAGGATTAGTTATTGTATGATTTCCCCATCTCACAGCTTTGAAAAATAATAACGAGTATTCTTCACCTGTTTGGGGAATCACATACCATCACAACTTCAGTTGCATTACAAGACATTATTAGTCATCAAGATTTAAATTAGTTGATGTTGTTTTAGTAATACTGACATTTTATTACCATTATGATTTAGCATTGTAGACACACCTCATATCCTTGATTCACACGATGAATTTAGCAACGCCAAATATGCTCTTTCGCTCTATTTACCTCCAGCTTCAGACGTAATTCACTAAGACTTTATTGGCGACTGCACTTTGTCATCCCTCCACAGAGCTAGCTGGAGCAGATGGAGGAGGTTGCTTGGGATCATCAGATTATCAGAGGCACTGGCAGGATGTGGTAATGTTTGCATTATCAAACAGCAATGCAGGACATATGTCAGTTCCCAAAAATACTGGGTTACAAAATAGTGTAGTAGAAAGAAATTGTAGTTAATATAATATTCTGTATTGAAACTATATTGGTTGTTCCATATGTCACAAACCTGTGACCAACCCTGTTTGAGCACCCCATTGTCTAATCAAGTCCACGACCGTGTGACCATTCTGCCCTACAAAGCCAAAGAGCAGTAAGTGCAAAAACACCAAACTTAGAAAAAACAGCTTTTTGTGTTTTTTATTGTAAAACCAAGGCAGACTGCAGTAAGTGCAAATAAACTGTTACCAATGGCACATACTGCACTCTGCCTTGGTTTTACTCTACTTTTCCATGCAAACTGCAAACAAAAAATGTAAATATTTCTAAGAAATTGATTAATTATCAACATGATTTTTTTACAGATTGTAGAGCTGATCCTGCACTTCTGATTTGTGCATTTTTTTTTCTTTTTTAAATACACGCACTGCTCTTTGCCTTTGTAGGGCAGCATTGTTTCTGTCACCAATGCAATACACATCATGTCAGCCGACTATTAATCACTTCCTGAGACAACGCTTGTTGATGCTAAGGCAATACATATCGTGAATGATGCTTAAATACTGACTATTGCACGTTCACTGGCAATAGAAAAAAATCAAAGCATTGTTTTTATGCACACGCCTACGGCCCTTTTAACATCTGCACTTGGGTGTGGCCATGGGCAATTACAACATCATTTCAAAAGATTAAGTTCTGCTGAGTTATTTATTTATTTGTGTGTTTGTTGGTTGATTGACTTTAAATTGACATAGGACTGCACTGCTATGCAACTGCAATGAAAAAATCTGCAGCCACCAGCTAACACAAGGCTATGATTTGTCAAATTATTTTTGTTAGTCTGTCCGATAAGACCAATAAATTGCAAATGGCATTGGACTTGCAGTGTTGTTTGAATACGATAGTAAACATTTTATCGTATCGGGTGTCAGTATTTATTTTCAAAGCTTTGCAGAATTTTATAATTACTATTGTCGGAAAAGGGGTGAGATGCAGTATTGCAGTTAACGGTCAGAGCGGGTTTAAAAAAACTGAGCCCTTGCAGATACTGAGACTGAGGAGCTGGAGATTACAATCTTTTGAAAACTGGGCTGCATGGCAGTCTTACAGCTTGACAGTGACTCTAAACATGTCTAAGATGACAATATTCAAATAAAAAATACTGTACTGTACTGTATGTCTCCAGACCTAAACCCATTTGAGCACCTGTGGCATCCTCAAGCAGAAGGTGGAGGAGTGAGAGAGTCACCAGCCCCTTGATGTCATAATGAAAGAGCAGGAGAAGATTCCATAGCAACCTGCCTGGTGAATTCCGAGCCCAAATTGAAGGTTTTGGCACAATTACAGCATGGTTAC
Source organism: Limnothrissa miodon (assembly GCA_017657215.1). Classification (NCBI taxonomy): domain Eukaryota; kingdom Metazoa; phylum Chordata; class Actinopteri; order Clupeiformes; family Clupeidae; genus Limnothrissa; species Limnothrissa miodon. The sequence continues at coordinate 147,665 of JAGFZM010001996.1, read as the reverse complement.
AGCAAGTTGTACTCATTTATGTTTCCAGCAGTCCACTAGTGGCTGTATGTTGAATTCCTTTCAGAGGATATTAAATCTATCCTCCTGCACAAGCTGTACACTCAAGTCAATACTTTCCAGTAAGTTGTATCAAACTTAAATCATTATAGTGGTATCATAAGACATATAGTCTAACACAATATTAGCAAAAATGTGAGATATGGTAAATAGCCTGTGGTTTTACCACCAGTCAAATAGACTGCAACAGTGGCCAGTAAAATAAATGTATATATTTAAGGCTGGTAGCAATGATAGAGAAATTCAATGATAGATGGAATTTCCTCCACATTACATAGACCATGCAGACCAGTAGTGCACCAACCCATCTGGCATTTTCTTTGAATAACAGAAGTAACACAGTGCAGTGGAGCTCCATAAGCTGTCTCCACACTGAAAATGATTAAATGCAGTCAGCACATGAGGGGGGATTTCTTCATACTTTGAAGATTATGCAATGTGATGGGGTACAAGCCTAGATTTGGATTTTTAATAACATGTACACAAATGGATTTGAAACACTGCCTCTGTGTTTGTAAAAGATCTTACTCACATAGCTCACTTGATTAAGTTTCTTGATGTGCATATTTGTAGTTTACTCAAGGGGTTATGACAAGTGCATAACACCTTATGGCTTGTGATAAAAAAAATGAACTAGCCTACAGTACATTATACCCTACTATCAACCTACAGTTACTATCAACCATAAGAAAGATGCTCACACTCACACATACACGCACACACACACACACACACACACACACTTTTCACAGCATGTCTCACAGCAGGACAACCAGCATTCTCCACTTGGTGTTCACACTCTCCCAGCACCTTTCATTCAGCTGAATTCTTTATCTTGTGTCTCACACATCCCTTTCGTATGTCTGTGTCCTCCAGTCCTCTGTTGTCTATCTCTGTTGTCTATCTCTGTCTGTCTATCTCTGCTCAGACACCTTTTCCCCCTGCATCCCTTGAAATGTGCTCTTGATCAGAACATGCAAATGATCTCTTATGAATTTTCATGACATGGGCCTCATTATTTGGGACCGGTGCCAGATGGCACTTGTCTTCAGAGTCCCATGGTAGAAACCCCCTTTGGATAGGGTTGATATGTGATGCAATCATGTCACCAACAGCATAGCCTGTCTTGTTGCTTGCCATTACACACCGATTACTTCAACCTGCATCTGGAGCTCTGTCGGATTATAGTAAGCACTCGCCTTTCTCTCTTGCCGAAGACACGACTGCTAACTGTGAAGAGTTACCTGTCAGACATTTTTAATGAACTGGCATTCTTGGTACAACAGTGCTGTTAAATCTGCACTTTATCCTAACCTATGGTGGTCCGGAAAGGGCAAGATGCAACAAACGCAAATTACAAAATGAAACTGCAAATAAAAGAAACACCACTAAAATTTCAGAATGCAAATGCAAATTCAAAATCACAGCAAAACAGCAAATCAAGAAATTTGAAAGGAAATGTCTCTTCTTAAAATGTCTCACATCTGATTAGAAAACCGGATAAGATAGGAAAGAATGTCAGCAGTTCATAGGCTACACCAAAGATCATTTAGAACACTGGAAGTGCAATGCTGTGACAAGAGGACAAGGAAGTTGGAGATGTTAAAGGTGCTCTTTGAGACATTGCAGGATTTTAGCGCGATTTCATTTTTATCTCAAATCGTTAGCATCTCCCCGTCATTGGCTAGCTTTCTGCCCCCTAAATACATTATAAAAAAAAACCCCGGTCTCGAACGACAACACAGAGACTGTAAAAACTGAAACCTGAGTGGTATATTGTCGATTGGTTGGCCGTGGGTTTTTTGAGTGTTCGTTTGAGTATTACAACCCTGTGTTGTAGTTTGATCCTGGAGTTTTTCATAGTGTATTCAGGGGGCAGGGATTTGAGATAAAAATAAAATCATGATAAAATCCTGCAACATCTCATAGAGCACCTTTAAGAGTTGAGACTTGAGAAATGAGATTAAGTGACTGTGTATTGGCCTATGTAGATAGATTCATATTATTAATCATTAAACCTTTATTTTCCAGTGATAGTTTTCTTGGGTTAGAGGAGTAGAACAGGAGACCAAATCAGATGAGGGTTTGAAAAATAAGGAACAGAACAACAATGCACATAAAGGGAGAGATATGTTTCATGAAGACAATATTTTTCACACACTCTTACAAACTTACAGCCTTTTTTTCACACTGACACACATGCCAATACCCTATATATTGTAGCCTACAACTTAGGCTACTGTTTTATATTTACGCAACTTGAACAACTGAAGGAGTTATTCTAGCTCAGAAATAAGAAAAAGGATTGTAGAGAATACCTGACGATTCATGAATAAGCAAGGCAAGGCAGTTTTATTTATAAAGCGCATTTCATACACAAAGGCAACTCAATATGCTGTACAGAGACCAAAACAAAGCACAATACAAGGCAATAAATATATGTGTTAAAAATGATCATTAAAAGAAAATTAATAATAAAAAGATGAATAAATAGATAATAAAAAAGGAGAAGAAATATAAATATATGTGGTAAAATGATCATTAACCCATTTAATCCCGAATTTTTCCCAGACATTAAAATATCCACATCATATGCCATTAGTGACCCTATGAAACAAACAATTCTTTTTTTTACCAATTTTGATGGAAAAATAGGTGAAAATGTGAGTTTTATGTCTGGTCACAATTGTGACCGGTGGGATCACATGTTGTTTCTTCATAGTTTCTTCATTTATAGACTCGATTGAAAATATTTCTCTAGTGCATTCAATAAAAAAGTTCATTTATTTTCACATGTAGCCTATTAACATTAACATTAAGCATTTCCACAAAATTACTTTGTAGTTTCAACACATCAAAGAACCTTAAACAACAGCATAAACACTGTGGGTACTGGTAATACAAACAAATAAAAACAAATCTTAAAAACAAACATATTTAGCTTTCTGACTTTAGTGCAACTTACTTTTGTGCAACTTAAAAACACATTAACAAAAATACACATTCAAGAATAACATACTGAATATTCACAATGAACATGAAGACCACAGGTATAGCCTACTTTCAAGTATAGGTCTACAATTGGTTTGGAACAAACTCTAATATAATGTCTTAATCAGTTGTCCACCTTATCCAGGATAACCTAATTTTTCCTGTTTTTGGCTTTTTCAACTTTTATACTATCCCAGGTCCATTATGAAGTGTTATTTTGTGTGTATCTGTATGCAACCATGTCAGTTAATTTGTTCTCTTTCGTTTCGAACCCGAAACGTACGAGTGGATGATGCCTATCATCTCCTACTTTTTCTGAAGTCAATTTTAACCAACCCTTTGAAAAAAGGGCAGTAAGCGCTCTGACGCGCGCAGGCAACTACTTAGACAGCCCTGCGTGACGTCAGAAAGTCTATATATTGACTGCGCTTACGCTTCAGGTCCTCTTTGCCTCTTTCACCTCGCCTACTGCGTGTGTTTCTGAGTTGCCTTTCGTTTGCTATCGCAAATATTCCTAAACCAACGGCTTTTTTGAAAGCCCACCACAACAGTTTTTTCAAAACTTCCGGAATCCATCCTTCTCAAAGTCACTCACGTCGGTCCCTAATTTTGGTACCAAGAGTTGCTGGATGGCAACGCTTAGATGTCTCGACTGGAAACGGCTAATGGCGGCTGCCGACCGCCATATTGTCTGCTTCTGCCTTAGGATGGAACACGCCACTGGTGTTCTCTCAGCCGAGCTCCGCTCCCCGGCGTCTTCGCTTGAATCGCCCGGACAATCTTCGGCGGCAACGCGGCCTGCAGTTAGCTACCTAGCTGCTAGTCAGCCGCCTACTAGCCAGCTAGCCACGGCCCAGCTCGCTAGCTCTTCAGCTAGCCCTATCGGGGCCTCCTTGCCCGTGCGGCTGGTTCTCCACCACGCTGAAGAGGCGGATGATCCCGCCATCGAAGCCGTCGACGAAGATGGGGTTACCTCCCTCCTCTCAACGACAACGCGGCCGGCAGCCAGCTACCTAGCTGCTAGTCCCTAGCCAGCTAGCCACGGCTCAACCCTCCCCTAGGAGGCTAGCCGCCTTTGACTCGCCGCCGCCCGGCCAGAAGACTCTTGCCGCTCAGCTTGCTAGCGAGCTAGCTCTGTGCCACTCAGCCTCGGCAACGCTCACGCTCGTGTGGACGTGCGCTCTCAGCCACGCGCCCGTCGAGCCAGGAGCGACGCAGATGTCAGCAGCGATCCTGAAGCGAGCGCTGGTGTGGGGCAGGCTATGACGCGCGGCTCCTGCCCGCTGTCCGCTCTGCCTCTGAGTGCTTTAATGGGCACGGGTTTTCGTTCTGCAGCTCTTTCCTCAGAACGTTTCCCCCGCTTCGCGCGCCTGCGCGCAGCAGTCCAGGAAGAGGGCTGATACTCCCAGGCCGGCGCCAGCGCCAGCATCGGGTCAACAACAGCCTTGGCAACGCTCACGCTCAGGTGGACGTGCGCTTTCAGCCACGCGCCCGTCAAGCCAGGAGCGACGCAGACGTCAGCAGCGATCCTGAAGCGATCGCGGGCGTGCGGCAGGCTATGTCACGCGGCTCCTGCCCGTTGTCCGCTCTGCCTTGAGTGCTTAAAAGGCACGGGTTTCATTCTGCAGCCCTCAGCTCATAACGCTTCCCCCGCTTCGGCAAGCCTCTTGATCTCGCGCCCTCGTGGGGCGCTGAGTTTGCATTATTCTTCAGCACTCCGCACAGGCTCGTGCGTCGCCCAGCCCATTCGCCCGCAGGCAATGGACGAGCGCCGCATCTGAGACGGCCGCGAATAGAGAGCGCTCTTCAGCCTCTCTCGCCGCCTCGGTTAGTCATTTCATCGCCTAGGTGCGAGCAGAACAGTCCGCCCACTCGGACGCTTCTGCTAACGCATGTACAGAAGAGCAGGGTCTCTCCTCAGTCGGTGAATGTGTCGCTGACGCGCGTTCCAGGTCGGCTGCCTTACGGGGCACCGCGGCTCGCCATCCACGTGTGGGCGCTCTGGGGCCTCACACACGGTCGGCTTGCCATCAACCTGCACAATCCGACGGATGTAAAAAAACATTTCCCCGCCGCGCACTCAGTTTACGCACGCCGTGCGCTCTGCGCCTTGCGTGACGTCACGCCCCAGCGGCGCCCAGGTGGCGCCAGGGCTACTACTGACTTTGCGACCTCCGCGTCCTCTGACCCACTCGCCCCTGAGCAGTGGGCATGCGGCGCGTCGGAGGCGTTCGCGGTCGAGAAGTGCTCCTCAGCCTCTTTCGCCGCCCTCGCCGCCTCTGTCGGTCAATTTATCGCCCAGGTGCGGGCGGAGCTGTCTGCTCAGTCAGATGCATCTGCCATCACACGGTCGAGAGACTTCTCCCCCTTCTACACGGACGTCGCTGACGCGCGCTCCAGGTCGGCCGCCCTACGGGGCGCCGCGGGTGATGTGCGCGGCTCACCAGCCACGCGTGAGCGCCAGTGGGTCTCACACACGGTCGGCTGGTCCTCAGCCTCCGCACTACAACGAGTGTCTGCCCTGTCAGTCGAATGCTCTTCAGCTTCGCAGACAGCCTCAGTCACTGACCTCGGCTCCCTTAGTACCACTGGGGGGCAGCATAGCACTTCGTTTGTCTTGCTGCCTCCTCATCGCGCCTCTCTGCTCAGGCAGAATTGGGCGATGTGCACGGCCCCCGCGTCCTCTGTCTCACTCGCCTCCGAGCAGTGGGCGTGCGACGCGTCGGAGTCGTTCACGGTCGAGAAGCCCTCCCCAACCTCTCTCGCCGCTTCGGTCGGTCGATTTATCTGTCTGCTCAGTCTGACACCTCTGCCATCGGGTGAACGGGAGACTCCTCCCCCCTCTTCAAGGACGTCGCTGACGTGCGCTCCAGGTCGGCCGCCCCACGGGGCGTCGCGAGTGAAGTGCGCAGCTCACCGACCACGAACTTCGCTGACGCGCGCTCTGAGTCGACCGCCCCACGGGGCGTCGCGAGTGCAGTGCGCAGCTCACCGACCACGGACTTTGCTGACGCGCGCTCCAGGTCGGCCGCCCCACGGGGCGTCGCGAGTGATGTGCGCGGCTCGCCAACCACGCGTGGGCGCCCACGGGTCTCACACACGGTTGCCTTGCCCTCAGCCTCCACGTTATGTCGGGTCTCTACCCTGTCAGTCGAACGCTCTTCAGCTTCGCGGACAGCCTCAGCCATTGAATTCGGCTCCCTTAGTGCCACTCGGGGGCAGCATAGCACTTCGTTTGTCCTTGCTGCCTCCTCACTCCACCGCTCTGCTCAGGCAGAATTGGGCGATGTGCACAACGTCCCCTTCGGTCTGTCTCTGGCACCTCGGTGCTTCACCAAGTGTGTGGAGGCGGCGATCGCTCCTCTACGCGCTCAGGGTATCAGACTCCTCTACTACTTGGACGACTGGATGCTGCTGGCGAGTTCCAGACAGCTCCTAACGTCACAGGTTCGCACTGTGTTGCGTCACCTGCACGATCTGGGCTTCTTAGTAAACCTAAGCAAGTGCATGCTCTCTCCCTCTCAGGAGGTCGAGTTCTTGGGTGTGAGACTGAACTCACGCTCAACGAGAGCGACGCTCACTTCGAAGAGATTACAGGACGTCAGGGCGTGTCTACGCCACTTCAGACTAGGTGCCTGCGTTTCGGCCAGGCTATGTCTCAGACTGACGGGCCTCCTGTGTGCTGGCGCTGTCCCACTCGGCCTTTTACACTTACGCCCGCTGCAGCTCGCCTTAGCGGAACTGGGTGTGTCCTCCAGGTCGAACCCCGCCCGTCAGATCTTAGTATCCAGACGCCTGTGGCTAGCCCTCGCGCGTTGGCGCAGGCCGTTGTCCTTCACCACCACCGATGCGTCCAAGAGCGGCTGGGGCGCCGTTTGCTGCGGAGGCTGCGGACATGGGGCGCAGCCTCCAGGGGGCTACACATCAATGTGTTAGAGCTCTTAGCTGTCTTTTGCGCTTTGAAAGAGTTTCTCTTTCTTCTCAGAGGAGAACACATTCTGGTGCGTACGGACAACACCACTGTAGTGGCCTATATCAATCGCCAGGGTGGCACGCGCTCTCCGGACCTGTTTCGCCTGGCGTACAAGCTGCTCACCTGGGCCTCCCGCCACTTCCTGTCGATCAGGGCGTCGCACTTGCCAGGTGTACGCAACACAGGCGCGGACCTCCTCTCCAGGGGTGTTCCGCGTGCAACCGACTGGCGCCTCTGCCCAGCCGTGGTGCACAGCCTCTGGTCCCACTTCGGGGGGGCACGAGTCGATCTTTTCGCCTCGAGAGAGAACGCTCACTGTCTAGTGTGGTTTGTGCTGGAGCGAGATGCGCCGCTAGGGTCAGACGCGCTGGCGCATCCGTGGCCGCGCGGTCTGCTCTACGCTTTTCCCCCCCTTCCTCTGATGCGTCAGGTATTGGCCAGGATCAGAGCGGGGGCGCACAGGGTGATTCTGATCGCCCCCAATTGGCCATCTCAGATCTGGTCTCACTGTCGGACGGCCAGCCATGGACCCTCCCTCTGAGGATGGATCTCCTATCGCAGGCTCACGGGTCGCTGTGGCACCCCAAGCCGGAAGCATGGAGACTTACGGCTTGGCCCCTGAACGGGCGCGTCTCCTAGAGAGCGGCCTGTCAGACGCAGTTATAGGCTGCTAGAGCTACATCCACTAGGTCGTTGTATACACTGAAGTGGCGTGTATTCAGCACGTGGTGCAGAGACAGAGGCTGTGAGCCTCTAGTCTGCCCTATTGGCGAGGTGCTTGCTTTTCTGCAACACCTGTTTGATCAGGGTTGTACACCTTCTACACTGAAGGTGTACCTCGCAGCTATTTCAGCATGCCATGTTGGCTATGCTGGCGTTTCCCCAGGCGTTCACCCCCTTGCGTTGCACTTCGTGAAGGGCGTCAGGTGGCTTCGCCCCTCTTCCACACGTTCGGTCCCTACTTGGGACCTGGCCACTGTCCTACGCGGACTGGCCCTTACGCCCTTTGACCCTCTGTCGAGTGCCAGTCTAAAGATGCTTTCCCTTAAGACTGCGCTTCTGCTCGCTCTGGTCTCGGTGAAGCGCGTTAGCGATCTGACTGTCTTGTCAGTCAGTCCTGACTGTCTTGAGTTCGCGCAAGATGACGCGTGGGTAACGCTGCGACCAAATCCCTTTTCTCGCCCGAAAGTGCTCGTTCGAGGGTCATTGAGCTCTCAGCCCTTCCTGAGACGGGCGGGTCTGTGCCCGTCACTCTGTGCCCGGTCAGAGCGCTTCGTGCCTATTTGACGCGTACGCAGAGCATCAGGAAGACGAACCAGTTGTTCGTCTGCCATGGCGAGTGTGCCAAGGGTCAGGCCTTGTCTACCCAACGCATGTCGCATTGGCTTACTGAAGCCATACGTCTGGCATATGAGGCGGCGGGTGTTTCTCCGCCTGCTCATGTCAGGGCGCACTCCACCCGTGGAGTGGCGGCTTCTTGGGCCTTCTGGAAAGGCGTCCCTATGCAGGATATCTGTCTGAGCGCTTCGTGGGCCTCAGGCAACACCTTCGCGCGTTTTTACGCATTGGACGTCACCAGGCCGGGTGTAGCAGAGAGTGTTCTCTCTGGACCCGGCGGCGGTCCCATGGGTCTTCCCACCTCGGGCTACTCGGTGTAGGGCTCTTGAGGCTTGGTTGTAGTGATCCACTCGTACGTTTCGGCTTCGAAACGAAAGAGAACGTTACGGATACTAACGTATCCTCGGTTCTCTGAGTGAGAAGCCGAAACGTACGCTTCGGGCCTCAAGTCGCCGACGCTGGCGAGCTTGGCAAAGAGGACCTGAAGCGTAAGCGCAGTCAATATATAGACTTTCTGACGTCACGCAGGGCTGTCTAAGTAGTTGCCTGCGTGCGTCAGAACACTTACTGCCCTTTTTTCAAAGGGTTGGTTAAAATTGACTTCAGAAAAAGTAGGAGATGATAGGCATCATCCACTCGTACGTTTCGGCTTCTCACTCAGAGAACCGAGGATACGTTAGTATCCGTAACGTTTTTGATTGTGCGTATGGTGCGTGTTGGATGGTGTGGGTTTCTGCCTGTGAGAAGTTTTTATGTGTGTATGAATGTACTTTGAGTGTCTTTTTTCTTTTCATACATTGTTTTGTTTTCCATGTTATGTACTCTTATCTACACTCCATGGTAGATCTTGAAGCATTCAATGTGTAGTGGTGCTTTGCATTTTTCACAAGCATAGGTAGTACGTTTTGCGCAATGACGGCATCTTTGGAACCGGTTCATTGTGTTGATTGGCCAGTGAGAATCTCTGTCATATCTTGCCTTGTTTTCAACAGTAGAAGCCACAAGAGATCTCCTTCCATGGTTCAGTGGTTTTGTGCCAAATCTTTGCATTAGAGACTGTGCCACTATCCGTGAGAAGGTGAGCAGATCGATGGTGCCTCCAACAACATCTCTGTAAAACACATGGCTGTTTACAAGTGCACTGTTAAGAGTCCATGCAAAGATGGGCCACCACCAGTTCTCAGACCTGATTTTAATTTGGTATCTTGAGACTTGTTGTGAAGGTTGTGAAGGTCTACACCGCCCATGTGTTCATTGTATCGACTGATGCAATTTGGCTGTTTTATATTGTCAAAAGCACGTTTCTCCTTGTTCCATCTCTTGACCATGTTGTCACTGTAGTTTTCTCCATATTTGTTGACACTGTTACAACATTATTGTCCTTCCAACGGACAAGCAGCTTCTCTCCTTGGGTAAGGATCTCAGAGGTTCCCCGGGGAAACTTCATGAATTTCTTAGATGCTGTGAAAGGAACATCATGAAGACGGTTCTCTCGCAGCGTTCCATAGCTCCCATATCCTCTTTTTGTCATTTCATCAAGGAGTGAAAGCGATGTGAACAGGTTGTCATGGACAAATTTGCAACCTTGAGGCACCTCTGCTTGCTCTGCAAGACCAAGGACAACGCTTGGCCCTTGACCAAGCCCTGTTTCAGGGAGGAGAGTGTGAGATCCAGCATATGGCTCCATGTGGTACATGTATCCACTGGATGAGGCAAGGCTCCAGAGCTTGTAACCAAAGCGAATTGGTTTACTCTTTATAAACTGCTTACATCAATGTCGACCAAAGTATGGGACCATGCTTTCGTCCACTGACAGCCATTCCTTAAATGGCATGACTTTATAGGAAGTGTTGAGCTCAGAGAAGAGGGGTCTGACTTTAAAAAAAGGGTCATTTGTTATCTTTGTGTTGTCAACCACATGAAGTGATGCCATGATCTCATCAAAGCGATTTCTTCGCATTGAATCAGCAATACTTTCATTGTGTAGATCACTGTCAGCTGACCAATCCATGTGTCGTCTTGGAAAAGAACTGTACCCGCTGGTAAGGAGAATCCCATAAAATGTAAGAAGCTTTTCTATGCTGAGGTTTAGGTGTTTACCCTTTGTCTGAGAGGAATACAAGTTTGACATCTCCACTGTGAGTTCTCTCAGGGTGGGTGGATACATCAGTAGAAAAACATCCATTGGGTCAGGACACCGTTCCTTTAGGAATTCTGCTGCATTTGGCCTATATACTTTATGTTCTGGGATTGTAGCAGTAACTGGCCTCCTTGACCGTTTGAAAACTCTTTCTTTATTTTTGACCACTTTCAGCTTCACTGGTGGCTGATTTTCCTTGCCTGTCTTACTGCTCAAGGCCCTTGGTTCTTCTGTTTGGTCATTCTGACAATTAGATGACCCTCCTTCTTCATTGCCATGGGGGTTGGGGGAGGGGAGTGTGGAGAAGGGGAGATCAAAACAGTCAAGCTGGTCTCTCTAAAAATCTGTGTACATAACTTCAGCATGTGCATTTAACAACCTGGCTGGCAAATGTCCTGTTTCCCCCTCATAGTCCATATCTGAATGATCACTATCGCAATCACTGATGACAGCGTCTCTCTCACTTTGAGGGACAACAGCAATGTTGCATGAATTGTGTGGATGGTCATCTTCATCCAGCATATCAAGTATCTGAGACAAAGTTAAACTAAGAGAAAGAACAGAGTAAAAAGTTAAGTGGAAGTAGATCTACATATGTATACCTAGATACACTGTGTTATCCTACCGGTCACTATTGTTGCCGCTGAAACATTTCTTAATATTATTACCATACTGAACACAGTTGAGTAGCTATTTATGCACACATGGATACTAGACACCTTAAACATTATGTGTGCCAAAAATCTTTTTTGTATCTTTCTGTTAACCTACTTTACTAACCTTTTGTTTTGTTGCTTTGATGCTGCCATCTTCTGTTTAACTGTAGAAAATTAACGGACATCCAGTTGTTTATCTGGTCTATACACTGATAGAGGCCTTCAAGGGGGGTATAGTCATCAGGGGAAAGTGCAATGTAGATTTGGGTGTCGTCAGCATAGCTATGGTAAGAAATTGAGTTGTTTGTGATAATCCAACCAAATGGGAGCATATATAGGTTGAATAGTAATGGTCCAAGTATATACCCCTGAGGGACTCCACAGGTCAGGATCCACAGTTGCCATGATCAACAGTGTTGAAGGCAGCTGTGAAGGCAACTGTGTTATATTTATTCTGATGTTATTAATTTTACCTCTAAAAAAGCATGCAAACACATTGCATTTGTGCATCGATGAAGCAATTTATGCATTTGATTCTCCTTAGTATGAGACAAGAGACTTATTGTCACTATTGGCAGCAGCATACATTGACACAGTAGAATTGTCAATTTCAATCCTGGGATCATTAAACAGCCTGAACAGTGTGGCACAGTAAATCAAGAGTATTTCATCCAGAGTATTTATCAGGTTATGATCAAATCAATATGTGCATTTATTCAATGTTGTACCATGGCCAGAAAACAGGACAAACCAATAATAGGAAATTTCTCCTGCAGAAGCCAATATTATTCAGTCCTCTGCTGTCTCAGCAGTTGTGTGTGTGTGTGTCTGCACTGAAGAACCACAGACCTTATGAGGCTTCATATTTGCCACACGCTGCTAATCCCTGTGATGAAACGCCATGATTACATTTCCCTGTCAGACAATGAACTGTAGCATATAACACAAATGCCCAAATCACAGGCTAATGCAGATAACAGGGTTACATACATTCAAGATATATGATACAAGTTAATTAGAGCCTATATGTTCTTCACAGCCCACAGATAGACACCCACACACCAGCAGTGTGCTAAGACAGACACACACACACACACACACACACACACACACACACACACACAGTCAGTCAGACTCATTTAACTGATGCCAGTATTCCCATGGCAGTAGCTGACCGGAGTTGACAGGTCCACCTGGGATGCAGCTTTGCGAGGCTGGTGACAGCTCCCATTCCCACATCTGTTTGTAGGGTGACAGCCACCACACACCCACAACACAAGATGCAGTGCTGAGGGTCTTAGACACAGTGTGTAATTGGGAGTGGACGCGGAACCCAATCACAGAGGTGATCTGGTCCTCAGAGGGGGCTACCGAGGGTCCCAGTCTGTTAGAGGAGGGGTGAGCAGAGGCAGCACACATCCGTTCATGTGTCCTCTGGTGCCAACAAAAGAGACTGGAGGGAGGCTACTAGTCTACTTACTGATGAAGCTCACTGAAAGCAACTATTCTCCAGGGTTCCTTTGACTATAGATTGTTGGCTCATTTATATGTACATGCACATTTAAATGTAGCTGCTGGCAATAATCGAACTAATCGACTCATGCCCTTTATCGGGTGGATTGTTCAGTAAGGAAGTTGAATTACTAAACAAAGAGCATTCAACACTAAGACTGGGGCTGTAGCGGTTTCACATGGCATTCTTCCAGGTGCCTATATAGCATTACAGAGAAAGAACAATCACCAAATAAAGGATGGCAGCAAATGGCCTCAAAATGCCCGTCCACGTACACAACATTGAGCCAAGCTATTAACTGGCCCGGGCACTCACCAAATAAATGATGGAGGCAAATGGACAGAGTAAAACCAGGATTTGTGTTACATGTGTGCATGCACGTTTCATGGCAATGTAATGTTATTAACAGAAGGTAAAAGACATGGGCAAATGATGGTTAAGTGTGCCACTTCTGGAAGGGTGAGTGCCCCGGTCAGTAGCTCGTCTAACCCAGGGTTGTCATGTGTGATGGGGAGGAATTTTACTTTTGCATTTTGTGGCAGTAGACGTCCAATTATGTGTGTCTGGTTTGGTTCATTTTGTGTTGATGTAAGGTGTTTACATGCATTTTAAAAGTTCGATTTAAGCTGGACTAAGGCAACAATTTGATTTTCTCTTGCATGTAAACATATTGATTCTGCAGTAATCCCATTCAAATAAATGAGCAGCACTGACTATTAAGACATGCCTGGAAGCCTACACCAAACGCCATACTTTAACAGCTGCAAACTGCTCTAACCTCTAACAGGACCAAGCTAAAGTCAGAACTGAGGAGTGACGTTGTATATTAGATGCCTAACCTTAAGTAGAGGGAATGTTTCCTTAGCATTTATAACATGCTGCATTAGGAAAACCTTCAGGGAACAAAACTATGTTTTGTGTTTAAATGTTATTTTTCTCAAAAAATATTTTTCAGGCAACCTTAAGTGAATGATCACTGAAGATTGTGTCTGGTGTTAATTTAACATCATAATAATCCCAAGATATAGTCCCACATCATTAAATAGCAGTCAAGCCATAGATTCACACTGCACATATCAGCTACACTCTTGAGTAAACATTCCTCGAACCCAAGGTTGTGTGCTGGGAGAACATTCTGCAAACATTCCTGGAGTGGTTATGTTTCAAGAACCTAGCCACCAAAAACAAACATTACCCTGACATTCAGAAATTTTTCCATCATGACCGTTAATGAACACTCCCTTCAACTTTCTGCCATCTTTTGCACCATTTCCAGAATGTTCCCTTAACCAAAAAGAGTTTGTGGGTGGTGTGTCTACTTGAATGAACATAGGTCTACTGCTGCTGCTGCTACTCCACAAATTTCAGTGCTACCACAGTTCCACAGAGGAAGGCACCCACTGGAGCCAAAACAAATAGACACAATTCATAAAAAACGCCAAAGTAATCTAAACTTTCCAAACTCATGAGGACAAACAAAAAACTAAAAAAAAAAAAAAAAAAAAACGGAAAATGAAAAGGTGCAATCTAGCACATTGCCAGAGTCACACAGGGTGAAAAGAAAAGTGAAAATAGTGAAAAGGTTGAAAACAGTGGGAGCTGTGGCAAAAGGCTGGCATCCATGGCGACATCTCCATAGCAACCACAAGTAGCTCCAATTGTTTCATTCTGTCATATCCTGTGAACACAGCACAGGGGTAGAGTTTAATTTGAATCAATTTTTTTGATAAGCACTTCTGAAAGTTGTAGATGACTCAGGGGAGATAAGGTTGTCTCGGCACATTGAGCTCCTGGGTGTATGAAAACCTGTTTATTTTTTCCTCTCTCTTTGTGTGTGTATGTATGTGTGTATGTGTGTGTGTGTGTGTGTGTGTGTGCCAGTGAGTGGCGTACTGTATTAGCAACTCTGAGTCTTGATGAACAGGCAAAGGAATACAGTGAAACAGAAAGACAAAGAAAGTTTAATGATTGCACAAGATGATGCTCAGTGGATGTGTCACTGGGGATAAACAGCAAAATGAAATTTGAAATCTGCTTGTGTCCTATTGAACATCTGTAATGCCAAAAGTAGGACATTAGACAGGGCTTTTAATGACTGTTGTGTTTACACTGATGAGTTTGTTTTGGTGTGTTTCATTTAATTAATCACAAAATAACATTATTGATATATTGGATAAATCAAAAATACATTTAAAAATAATCATGGGCAAGATTAAATGTCATAATAATTAAAACTAAGATTCAAGCTGTAACACACACACACACACACACACCTGAATAGAAAGGCTTTTGTGTCATTGTTAGTAATTTAGTCTTTTGTGTCATTGTTAGTAATTTAGTCACAGCCAACTTTGACAGGGAGGTGTCAGGTTTGAAACACAAAAAGGGGTAAAGTGTCTTTTATCTGGGTTAGGAATTATGTTCCCTACCAGTGCCTTGTGCTCTGACTGCTGCTAATGAGTTGAAACACAAGCCTTGTTCCTCTGCTGGATGACTCATTGGCTTGCAGTTGGTCTCACCTCTCAAATGTTCAAGCAACAGACAATGTTCCAGCAAGGACACACATTGTTTGGGAGTTGAGGAATCATTAGTTCTGTTAATGTTGAATTAACGGATGGATCCATTTCATCCCGAGATTTTTTTTTTTTTTGGAGGGTTGATTTAGCAATGGAGGCCTGTGAGTAATGACTTGGAGCACATTGCATTGGAAAGTCAAGACAGCCCCAATACTGTCTTTCAGTGTGTGTGTGTGTGTGTGTGTGTGTGTGTGTGTGTGTGTGTGTGAATGAGAGAAGAGAGAGAAAGAGATGGGGAGTCAGGAAGAGCTCAATAATAGCTGGTCTAATTGCACAAAGAAAGACAAATGGCCTGCACTGGATAAGAAGGCTGGGAGGCTGTTGCTGATGGTAGGGAGGCTAAATCGGAGACTGATTGGCCACTCATTTCTTTCCTTCTTTTGCACCCAAATGGATTGATGATTCAGTGTCATACATGCTACGTATGTTTCAATCATATACAATAAGTACATTGGCTGCTTATTCACTTGGAAGGCACTGTAATAATAAACTCATAAAATATTTGAATTTTTATTGTTATTTCCATCCAGAATCCCCAGCAGATTTTGACAGTTTTGACTTTACAAGGTCAAATAAATTCATTTACACAAACTGAGGTAGGCTACTAGCACCAAGATCCTAAAAGACTATATTTTAAACTAATTGATTCTTGCCACAACTGGCAGTGATATGACAATAAGAAACATTGTCATCATCATTTAGACTTAACTGTTTTTATGTGTACTGAAATATTTTTGAACCTATATTTATACTGTAGGTTAAAATGCATAAAATTTAAATATATAGTTATGTGTACAAAAGCCATAAGAATCCGTGGCACTACAATGTCAACTGTCAGTTTAGATGTTCAATAAATTAGACAAAGAAGCGGGGGCAAACACTTACACAATACACAGGCAGAAATGTATTTCAGTGTTATAACACAAGCCAAAATTTAGCCTTTAGATATGTAATAAATCGTTTCAATATGAAAAACAGATGCAAATATTGAGTGATGACTTGAAGACAATGTATAATGTTACAAGACACTGTAATAATGATTAGAAAAGTATTCTCTCTAATGGTGAATAATCACATTGCTTCCTGAAAGCGAGGATTCATTATTGTCCTGCAAAAGTTCCCTCTGGTATGGATTGCAGGGTTTATTATTAGTGAGGCTTGTATCAGCATTGTGTGCATGAAGTGCAATGGGAGCCTGGGGAGCCCAAACCACAGTTGCGTTTTTTCAGCTCTCGCATCCATGATACAACAGCATCTTTTTCTCTCACACACACATTCTATCTTTCTCTCTCTCTCTCTCACACACACATTCCCTCCAGCTGCTCGCTGATAATCGATACTTTCACTTGGGCCTCACTGGGAAATAATGAGAAATAATGTG
>JAGFZM010001996.1:86419-121853 GCA_017657215.1 Limnothrissa miodon | reverse complement strand
AGAGAGAGAGAGAGAGAGAGAGAGAGAGAGAGAGAGAGAGAGAGAGAAAACAAAAGAAGAATTGTCTATTTCAGATGACAATCTGTTAGTGAGTAGCGCAAAACTTTTTTCTGTTTCTGACAAGCTGACATGAAGGAGAGAATATGGAAGAGAAATTCAATAAAGGGCTGATCTCATATATACTCCCCATATACATTTGTGTAGGATTTCTGTTACTTGTAATTAGATAGGCTTGGACAATAGTGAGAAATTTATGGTGTCTACAGATGCCAAATCAGGTTTCTCATTAGTTAGCCTGTGAATCATGGGGTTTTGGCTAACCCTGAGTCTAAGTGGCAGGAGGTGGATATGGTTTCCATGGCTATTGTGAACCAGCTACAGCATACTCATCTCATTTTCTCTCTCAATGACATTTGTGGGTCAACTGGGACAAATTGCAAGTCAAAATGCCCAGAATATACTGTAGAACATAACCCATTTTATCCAGACTTCATTGTCTTGTAGCTTCTACATGTAAGTAACTGATAACTGATGTCTTTTGTATTGACACTATGGGTAAGTCTTAAAGTCAGCAGTCTAAAGAACTTTGTAGAATTTTGTGTAAAACAAATATTTTATATATTATAATTTAGTACTTGGAAATATGTCATCCTGCCAATACGGCGCCATAAAAACATGGGTATGACAAAGGAAAGCCACACTGATAGACAATAAATTGACATAAGACTGTTGAGACGCTCATGGACCCTAGATCTGTTGGAAATAGGACACAGGTGGTCATCTATGATCAACAAATCAAACAAGTGACCTCTTTTAGACATCTAGGAGTTCATATTGACAGTGGATTTGGCACACATGGGTGTCAAGTGTAAGTGCTAGCATCTTAATTTTTTGCACATGCTTCATCTGTTCGGCGTCTGTAAAAATATCATGTTAATCTTCTTTAGAGCAACGATAGAGTCAATCCTCCATTATGGTATGGGCAGATGGTCTGGGAACCTAATAGTGAAATCTACAGCTCATATTTCTAGTCTGAACCATTGGCTAGTACTGTGTCCTGTTTTTAGTCCATAACATCCCAGACCTAGAGACCAGTGGGCCTACTGTCTCATGTTATACTGTGCATCTTTTAGAATCCCTTAACGATTCCTTCAGGAAAATAAATACACAAGGATCACATTCTGGTAATGTAATCAACTTCTCTTCTGGCGGATATGAGCATCTTGATTATATCAGCAATAATTGAGTCTGTACCTCCTCCGAACCTTGGTACTGGAGCAGAAGAGTTGGGGGAAGGGAAGCAGGGCAGAGAGATGGGGGTGGAAATGCCATACACAGCAAGAGCCTTTAAACAAGACCGACAGTAGAAAATTGAGTGAACAACACACACCAGTCAGTCACAAGGAGAAAAAGAGGACAATCTTTATTGTTTTTGAAATCGGTAATAAAGCGCGAATTAGATGAAAACCAATGGTATTTGGCAGAAATCCTTACGGTAGCCAACTACAATGAGGGGAAGGCCAGGATATGCCCAGGTCTGCACTGTGGTCTCCCAGTACAAGAACATCACCATCTGTCTGAGAGCCAAGGCTGTTACCAGGTTCTCCTGTGCAACAGCCCCAACATAAAGATGGCCCAACATATTCATAAGTCATGCTCAGAACTTTCAGAGGTCCCAGTTTAATGTGGTCGAATCTTGGTGTGCGAGATTCAACCTTAATAAGTAATCAAATACACATTTACACAGTGGATCCTCTGACTAGACTATCCATAGCTTATAAAAATAGCAGTGGTATCTTCATGAGGGGCACAAACAGGGATTGCTGTAGATGTCACAAGTGTGCTTAAGTTCAGGTATAATGGCAAACTTTAAATACCTGGAGAGCTGCAAACAACATTTTAGCTCAGAAAGCCCATTGAGTTAGCCCAGAAAGCCTAGACTGAGTTAACACAAAGAATTAAAGCGCATCCGATCCAACATGTAACTGCAAAGTATATTTTGACTTGGTACATTTTATGTAGGGGCTGCTGCTTCTCCTTGCAGAGGGAATGTTCACATAAGATATTATACAATACAAAAAGCCCCTATGTTAATCCTTTAACCCAGACTAAACTACCACTGCTGCATGACTGATTTATGAGCCGTTTGACCTAGTTTGCCGTCACATTTTATCCATGATTTTCAGTGCATTGAGTAAACATGGCTGAGAAGGTCCATTGCCCTCTACACTTCAGTGCATTGCAGCTCTCCACCATTCAGACAAAGGGGATAGTGGGATTTTCTCCTCACAGCCTTTGTGGCTAAAGAGCAGATCACCCAGGACCCCCCCGCAGATGAATCTCCACAGTGGGCTTTAAGGTACAAATCTCAACTCACCGTCTGAGATCATCTCTGTGAGCTAGAGCTACATCTCGCATAACAACCTGCAACCTCCAGTTATTGACAATGGAGCATTTCTTTATTCAAAAGTAAAACATGATATCTCTCAAGTCTCCACCTTCTACTGTGGGAATTCCAGTATGGCTGACTTAGAATGTTAATGCCACGGCACTTTTTAAGATTCATTTCTGAAAATAGGCAAAAAGAGTGGGGGGTGGGGGGGGGGAACGGATGAGACAAAAGGGTGACAAAAGTGGTCCTTCATTGTTCATCCCCCCAAGTATAGTGAACAACTACTGGACCTCCTATTTAAGCGACAGAATAGGTGGGAGGAAGAAGCCCAAAGAGGACATACAGTAAAGCCTGTTAAGAACCTTAAGGGTCAAAAGGTGTTGAATACAATCCAACTGAGAAATATGAATGAATAATTCAGTAAAGTGAAGTGATGTATTTGAATAAAACATGTTTGAGCATGGCTTTTCAACAACTCTTGCCCTTCTTCTTTGATTCATCTCAATTATGTTGAGATGAAAAAAAAAAATGTTTTTTTGTTTAGTTTTTTTAATTATGTTGAAATTTTGCCTTCCTACTGATACCTACTTCCAGTAACCAAGCAACATTTTTCTTTCCACTGGAGATGCTGGAGCATCAATAAGATCACTTAGAATTATGGTAACATCTTCAACTTTATAAATAAAAAGGGAGGGGAGGATTGGGAGGCTGAGGGTGTCTCACTGCAGATATATCAGATCATAAATGGAAAAAAACAGATATGTCTGTGGAGACCTCCATGTCACCATTTCCCAGCCTACACTTTTTTTGCCCTCTCCTAAAATCTCCTCCTTCTCTTATCAGACAATCTTCCTCCCCCACTCCTGCTCCACCCATCCTGAGTTAATCAGCCTTTTTCTCCTCTGGGCTTTTCTCCTCCCGCTGCTGCTGGAGCTCAACTCCATCCTCGCCCCCCTCCACCTCGTCCTCGTCCTCCCCCTCCTCATCCTCGTACTCCTCCAGCTTGGCTGCCTGCCGGCGCCTCTCCTCCTCTTCCTCCTCCTCCTCGTCGGTGAGGCCCTCCCTCTTCATGAGCTCCATGTCGTCCACGCCGTCGTCCGACTCGGCTGTGCACATGCCGTAGCACATGAGGCTGATGACGCCCAACGGCAAGCCGAACAAGAAGCATCCCAGCAGGGGGGAGCTGCGGAAAACAGACTGGGAGGAGACAGAGGCAGGAGGAGGAGAGTGGAGGATGACAGGTTGTTGGAAGAAGAGGAAAAAAAAAAGAAAGAGAGAAATAGAGACAAGGAGGGACAGAAATGGGAAGGTATATAAAGACAAAGACAATCTTAAGTGCAGTGTCAGGAGAATCAAAATTTTGTCTTGTTAGGAGTGACATCATGCCATCCAAGGATAACATTCGTTTTGTTAGCAGCGCAATCTCCCATTACATTTACCTGAAAAAACAAAAGCTGGAGTTCATAGACAAACTATTTTTCACTTCCTTTTTTGAAAGGTTCTTGATGCCAACACAAAGCCCGCTGAGCATTTGGCTGCGGCTCTGAGCTACAGCACAGGCCCCAGAAAACTCCTGGCCCAGTAACAACACCAGACTGTACACCCCAGCAAAGCATATGCACTTGAGACGCACTCACCCACTCATCTGCACTGATCAATCGGGAGTATTAGGGATCAGGCCTAATGTGATTATACCAGCAATAAGAACATAGCTTAATGCCAACCATTAGCTACTGCTGGAGGGCATAATGAACTAGAAAAGCTACTGCTGGCCAGAGCTACACACTCCCATGAAGGGGAAGAGACTGTGTGTGTGTGTGTGTGTGTGAATAGAGTGCTGATGAAGAGAAACCAAAAAAAAAAAGGACAGGAGAACAAAGGGTAGATTGTAGTACAAGGGGTGGGAGAGGGGAATAAAGACAGTACTTAAGATTAATCGGGCTGGGGGGCAAAAAAAAAAAAAAACACCTTCCCCTGCAATAGATTAGAAAGCTCCAGCCTGACATGGCAAAGCCATTCCAACAAGGTCTCAAACTAAACGCTCTGCACCTCACCACTTCTCCAGCGTTTTTTCCCCCACACCTTTTCATCCTCCACTTGTAAATCACCTTTTTTTTCTCTTCAGACAGAGGTCCATTTGTATGAGTCATTTGAGGCACGGCTCTGAAATATGTGGATCTGTGTTCCAGAAATGGTGAAACAAACGCCTGGACTTAATGTAGCGGCGCCAAGCGGAGTGCAACAAAATCCATCACTGAGCACAGCCGCCTGGCTGGTATGGGTTGGGGTGGTGGGGGTGGGGGTCGGACTGTGAGATTTACTTTAGCACAGTGGAGGGGAAGGAGGGTGGGGGATGAAGGATGATGATTGTCCTGCCACCAAGCTCAGGTTGATATGCCGATGCACGCTATGCAAACACAGCTCTGTGACTCATTGGGGCCCATGCGAGTGTGGCGAACTACTCCAGCAATGGCCACTGCATTGCACCGCTACGCCAATGCAGCCAGTCTTGCACCCATGGCCCCCCTGAGTCTGTCAGCAAACGTACCTGAAGCTGCCGATTACTGTGCTTAAGTAATGGAGATAAAATGGCTCCTGAGGAAGCAGTATGGGCCAAAAATGCACCTAGCGAGGGAGACACATGCAGCCTCTCTCATTGAGGTGTCCCACCAAGGTCAAGGTTTTTTTCATGGCTTTAGCCTGTACAGCATCAGCATATTTTCCCCGTAAAGAGTCATCTATCACATTTAGCTCGTCCCTGCATCCCTCGTCCTCTGCTCCAGGGACACTGTGCTCAGGAACACGCTCGCGGCAGAGCGAGCCTGCACACGCAAAAGAGCACTCGCATGCAACAGATTCACACAAAAAGTACTAAGTCTCCCTTCATATTATTCCCATCAAAAAAAAAGGAAGGACAAAAGAAAAGTCCTCTGTGATGTGCTCCCTCTGAGATGCTTTTGTGATGTGCGCTCCTGTTCATACTGCCATTCGGTCTCTTTCAGCACCACTGCTAATCCTCTTTATTCTCCCCCTCTGACACAGCTGCTATTAGTTACAGACGCGGAGAGGAAAATAAGGTGAGAACAACTGTGTGTGTGTGTGTGTGTGTGTGTGTGTGTGTGTGTGTGTGTGTGTGGTGGAGGTAGGTGCATCTTGTGTGCCCTCTTGTCTTTGCCTAGGTAAATTAGCATCGGAGAGTGTCTGGGCTCTACAAAAGAAAGGCTTAGACGCCTCCGCCATCCCCATCAGCACCAGCCCTCACACAAAGGAAATGAGGTCACCGTGAGCTCATGATCCAAGGTATCATATTCTTCTGGCAGAACAAACACCATGGCAGACGTGGCACAAAAAAAAAGCAAAAAGTGTTTTAGCACTGGCTGAGATGGTGAAGCGGTAATAACTTGTCTCCATCAATAACACACATATAGTACATACATACATCCATACAGAACATATTAGCACATATATTAGATATTAGAGCTAAATTGCTATGCATTCTATATTCGCTATAAATGTTCACTACTGTATATATTCTCTATTGCATGCATTTTTTATATGTTTAGAAAAGTCCTGTTAGACAGACGGGCAATTAAAACGCATTAGCCAAGGCCAGCATTATCCTCTCATGTGAATTTAGAGGGGTTTGCATAAAGCTTTTATGTAGATGAGTCTTCTAACCCAGCTCCCTTGGAAAAAAAGCAGACTCTGATCTCCAGAAATGCTTGTAAGCATAAAAGCCATGAAAGCCAAGACTCCCAATGTTAGCCTCCTGCTCTGGGAGCTTATCATGAGGACTGCTGGCCTTCACTGGTGGCCTGCTGTTAAAGTCACACTAACCATCACTGTAGACTTGGCGTCGAAGGCCACTCTCTTGACCCTCTGGAATATTCCATCTCCTCCATAAGCCTGCAGAAGATAGACAAAGACAGGCAAAGACAGAGTGAAAGACAGAGAGGGAGGGGGAGAGAAAGAGAGAGAGAGAGAGAGAGAGAGAGAGAGAGAAAAGCAAAAAGAAAGGGAGAGAGTGGTTATGTTGTTTTTTAATGAGACCAAACTCTGCCCAGAGCAGTGCTTCGGAGGTAGCCAAACCAGACATGGCAGCGAGGTGAACTGCCTGGCATTGCCGTAGGAACGTGGTCAGTGGTCAGCTCAGCTGGCAAGACTGCTGTGTTTGGCTGAGTAAAAATAACCTTGAGAAAGATCCGGAACAGATGAATCTTTTTTTTTCTACAGAAAATGTGGTTTTGTACACAAAACTAAACTTTCCAGTAAATTTTGAGGGGGAGGTACAGAAAAAACCCAACAACAGTAGGTCACAGAAACACCGTTATAAGCCGTAATGACAGTATGTGCATGCTTGCTGTCTGATGAAATGTTCCACATTTATATGTGCTTTTATGTGCCTCTTCTGCATGTCTTACCGGTGCTGTGCCATCTAGCACACTGTTGATGAAGTTCACCAGCTTGTCCATGGTGTCCACAGCTTCACTGGGTAGGTAGTACTGTTCATTGGAAGTGTTGAGGATGATGACACTGGGGACGGACACCTCCCTGTGGAGACGCACACAGAATGGTCATGACACAACAGATCATTTCAGAGCTGCTACCAAGCGGTCAGTGGAAAAACTAAACACTTTTTCAAATTGTGTGATATTTGAATATAAACACTTCGGCTCCACGTACATTAAACATTTAATATTTATACAGTCTGACCACAGCCAGTGAGGTTGCTATTAAGTCACCAAAATGACAGACATTAGAAGGAAGTTAATGTTCCATGTTGGACTTTCCAGGTGTGTGTGTGAAGTCCAGACACACACACACACACACCAAAATCCCACAAGGCACGTTTGGCCATTACAGCTAAATTAAACTGTTGAACTTAAGTTATACAGACTTCTACTTTTTGAGAAGTATCAGTCTCCATGTCACTTTTGCACTTCATCCAAACATACAATCATAGCTCACTGCCAGGTACATATGATCTATGTATATAATACATCTGATCTATATATATATATATACACAAACTGAATTTTGGGTGCAATAACTCTACACACTACTGACGGTGGCACATAATAATAAAAATTGTTCTTATAATGATGAGATCCTGATCTCTTGAGACCATTCTGTGCATACACCAAACTGAATCTCCTTTGAAGAAGATTTCTAAGCAGTCAAATCGTATCTGAGCATTTTAAGGCTAGAGCTAGCTTTTTTAGACATGGAAACAATAAAACTAATGAAAAGTTGCAAAAGATGCATAAAACATGCCTGGGATAAATATAGCCATTACTGGCGTTATGTTTAATCCATTAAGACTAATTATCTCTTTCTTTGTGGATTTCTCCTGGTGCACGATTGTTAGTGTATCATCGACACCTGCGATACTGGGTGACAAACTGGGATAGTAGCAACCCAAATTAAAGTTACAAGTGAAAAGACTTTTCTTTGAGGGTTGTGGTCATCAAGCTTATTGGGCTACTGCTTCATTTCATTATCTGGAACCAAAGCTGGACTGGAACTTGGAGCCAACCATATTATCTCATAATTATGAGATAATTATGAGATATGAATTTCATAATTATGAACAAAACAAAAAAAATGTCCTAATTGTGTTTTATTTTATAATGCTAATGCAATGTGCCACCATAATTACTAACTAGGTTCAGCAAACAGACAACCGACAATTATATACTATATGAATAATTATACTAGCTGAGGACTAAACAGAAACAACATGCCCGATTTGGAAAGATTTCCTCTGCAACTCCAAAACGATGGATTTTACTGGAAATGATGCAGAGTAATAAACATGGCAGTGAGAGAGAGAACCACGATGAATGCACATGGATAAATTGGGTTAGATTATCCAGCCAGATATACAATGTTCAATATTCACACAGATGGCCAGCTGTTCTCTCCCTTACATAGACGCACACATATTTTCTAGCCAACTAAAAAAAACTACCCTCTAAATGTGAATTTAAAAGATTACGGTCATTCTAAAAGCAACTGAAGACACACTTTGTATACCCCGGAGGACCTATTAGAGCCAAACAAACATGCTGGGTCATCTTTTTCTCTGTGACAGGAAATAGGAGCATTTAAAAAAAAAAAAAATTCTAACTATATATACCCAGAGGATTGCATGCAGTTGGGCGTTCTGTGCCAACTCCACTTGACAAGCAGTGACTAAAGAAGTCTCACCATGCTAAAAGCATCGCTTCTGGTCAAAGAGAAGGAGAAGAAAAAAAGCGCAACTTCTCTCCTACTTCGGTGGGCATTTGCCTCTCCAGTGACAAAGTTGTGTCTGCCTGTGAGCATGTGCATGCAACTCAGCAGGCATTGTGAATAATTCACAGGGGTGGTAACAGTTCAGCCCGAGCCTGGCGTGTCCCCATGCATAGACAGGAGATGGGGGTGGAGATTGGTGATCTTGGCGCTTGGCACGCAGCTATGACTATGCATCAGAAATCAGGAGGCAAGCCTGTGCCGTAGGCCTGTTTCCAGCGTGACTGCGGCCCGCTCCTTCGTGTTTCCGTGGGAGCCTCACTAGCGTGCCATATGTGCTCCGCAAGCCGAGGCTTGATGATAATCTCTTGTTCAAACAGACTTGGAGCGAGATGGAGAGCGCATATGATGCGCTTGGATTGAGTGGCTCTGCGACAGCCTGCTGCTGCTGCACAGTGCCCATGCCAGCGACGTGCAGTCTGACTGGGTGTCTGTGTGTGCATGCATGTGTTGGGCCGTCTACATGTCACCCTGTCTGTGGACGTGTGCAAGTGGGGCTGTCTAAGCGTGTGTCTGTGTGTGTGTGTGTGTGTGTGTCCAAAGCTGGCAGAGAGGGGTGGAAGGCAGTGAAAATAAAAGGCATCAGATTTGACTCCGACCAAGATCCCAGAGGAGCGGATTAGTGGCCATTGACAGGCCGGGGATTTCATTCCTCAAAGGAGGGCAATTAATCCTGGAGCTCCGGAGCCGTCCGCTCACTATGAGTGAGGCCAGCTGCCATGCTCTTTCACACAAGGGCCACTGGAAACTGGTCAGAAGTCAAACACTGCGTGTGTACAAATATGCGAATGCTGTATGAAAACTGGAGGATGAACACATCAAAAGGAAGTTAGTATGGAGAAGTTGGGAAAAAAAAATATTTATTTTTCAATTCAGACTACATCCACGAGAAAAAAAAAAAAAAACCTATGAGGACACAAAAAGCTAAGCCACAAAGCTCCATGGTCTAGTTCACTGTGAACGATCCTTATTCGCTCCAGTGATTTAAATAAAGAAGCCTTAAGTGGCTTTGGTGTCCATCTCCCAGTTTCCCACACAAGCCAAGACAAACAATCAGCACAGCTATACGACCACAGCGCTGGAGGGCCAGGCCTTTGATTGGGTTGTGTTCCATTGCAAAGTTCAAAGGAGTGCATCTTTGCATATTCAACAGTCATTTTGCTTTTTAATGCGTTTATTTGCCTCAGTGGTTCAAGTAAAGAGCTTTTATAAAATTGCACACACATACACGCGCACACACACACACACACACACACACACACACACACACACACACACACACACACAGCCGTACATGTGTATACAAACACACACACACACATATATTCAAACACACAAGTGTATACAAACACACACCGGCAGACATAAAACAAGTTATAACTCTAAAGCGGCATCCCTTGCAGGAGCCCAGTGGTGTCAGGCGCTGAGGGACTGGCTCTCTGTGGTGGCAGTCTAATTAGAACGGAGTCAGACGAGAGGTGTCTCAGAACCCCACGCCTCGCCAACACCAGGCTGTGCCACACAACTAGCGCACCGACACGACCCACCAGCACGCAACGCCGGCCGCAATCCCATGGAAACCTCATCAAAGCGCCAGGCCTTTCATCACCGGCTGCATCTCAAAGACGGTCATTACACCGCCACCTACCAAGACGCAACAACCACGTCCGTCATTAGCGCGGAACCTTTTCTTTTGTGTGTGCATTCAACATGCACACAATGCACATCCTCCCACTGCCAGACAGCAGACCGAGAGCTGCGACCTGTTGCCCTTCACCTCAGCCTAAGCAGCTGGCTGCACATCGCACTTTGTGCCAACAGCCTCCTCCGCACCCTCGCAACCACGACAATAAATAGAACCTCCACAGGAAGAGGCCAAAAGGCAGCTCTGCACCACATCATGTAGACTATATAATTACCTGCTTGCAGCCACAACAAACTTCATTCCAAGTTGTGCTCTGATTGCACGGGTCATGGTTCTGCTCTCAGAACAGTGGAGTGGGAGGCGTACTCACCCCATGATGAGACCGTTAATGTAGTCGTTGCCGTCCATGTGGCCAAACTGGAAATCCCTGCAAAGAGAAACTAGTTGTGTCAATCATACCTCTTTCGCCTCAAATTTTATAAGCAGAAGTCTATCACATACAGACCAGGGCTTTTGTATTTTGTACACACACACACGCACACACACACAGACAGAGTATACTTACTTGACACAAATACTGGCCACACAAAACTCACAAACATGTTATTGTTTCAATGAAAATACACCAAGGAGCACACTGAAGGATGCCATATTTGTTAGTAGTAGAGCAGAGTAGAAGCTATGTCCCAAACTTCCAGGACACCCATCACTCTTTCTTTCTGCCTCTAAAGTATATTATTTATACAGTAGAGTTCAGTCTGTAAGTCATTGCCTAGCAGAGGGCGGTGCATTGTGGGAGTTTCTTGTATACAAGCGTTTCCCTGTCGTTTCTCTCTTTCCCTTACAGCCACCTGGCTGATTACTGAAGCTTGGCAATGCACCATCCGCCTAGATGATCATATCCAAATACATCAGGCCGATTCCCATGGGTTAGCAACAACATATTCATGCAATTGGTAAAAAGAAAAAAAAAAAAAAAAATATATATATATATATATATATATCAGAGACACAAAGACATTTGAAAATCACGTTATCTGTTAAGGGAGAGTGCTCGTGCGCAGCAGGCCCGTCTCCAGAGATAATACCCAGAGAATAGCTCTGAATGTGGCACAGAATTTCCAAACGCCAAGCACACCTGAGACCACACTTTAGGTGTCCATGTGTTTACTTCTACATTTTCCTACATTGGTTACACTACATATCACATTTCTCAAAGAGATAGCTGCACTCTTTTAAAACTGAAATATAATCGTAAACATACATACATAGCATTAAAACTGTAGTCCGCTAGTGCTACCTATGCAGAGTTAAATTGCATACTGCTTTCCTCCCAATGTATGCATGCATGCACAGCCTAATTTACTTGACATCTAAT
Organism: Limnothrissa miodon; assembly: GCA_017657215.1. Classification (NCBI taxonomy): domain Eukaryota; kingdom Metazoa; phylum Chordata; class Actinopteri; order Clupeiformes; family Clupeidae; genus Limnothrissa; species Limnothrissa miodon. Next base: position 110,144 of record JAGFZM010001996.1, on the reverse strand, counting down.
GGCCTTGGCTGGCGGCCTCAGTTCTCTTCACTCACACACACGCGCACAGACACTCTGTCACGGCTTAATGTAATTAAGTACAGCCTACGATGCTCAGCCATGTCAAAAATCAAGAAGCAAGAGATGGCTTATCTCTGTAGGACATCTTCCATACTGAAGTGAGAGAAAAGAGGCTGCTAGAGAGAATCAAAAGAAGAGCGCTAACACAGCCGGCAGTCACAGGCTGGATGATAGCTGATAGACAGTGGTCTCATCAGGTGCAGTGCCTTGTAGTGGAGCCATTTGAAGAAACGCCACTCCCCTAAGACTAGAGAGCTATTAGAGATATTAGCTGTATCTCGGGCTAGGCGATATGGCCTAAACTTTATAGTGCGGAATAATTCCAAACATAGACATAGGCTTTATATCAGAGGTGGGTGTAAGTCACTAATTTAAAGTCAGTCTCAGGTCAAGCCTGAGTCAAGTCACAAATAGATTCATTATTTAACAGTATTTTCATTCTTTCCATCTTAAAATGTTTTAGAACTTGCGCCCACAGAAAACTAAAGGATCACAGAGGGGGAGACTAGGGTTAAGGAAATACAATGAAGTTTGTAAAGGTTAAGTGCACAGTGAACTCAGTTGTGGAGTCAGTGTGGGTGCCTGAGGATGTGAGGATGAGTGAAAGCATGTCACATTTTTCATCCATTTTATTTAAATATTATGTCTCTGTTCCATTGGGTAATCTGCATTATTAAAGTAGATATCTTATCCTACTTTAAAACAGATGGTAGGCTTCCTTCAATACAATGCATCTAATTTCAGCGTAGGCCCAAATACATACTATAGGTATAGCTTCGGATGATGTATAACTATTTTAATGATATGCAGGTTTGTGTTTCCAGTTATAGGGTTAACATGGCATTTAAACAAATGGGGAGATATCTGAATATAAGGCGTAAGCCTACTGTTGATATGACACACATCAGTTGCCCATGTCGTCTAAAAGGGGTCAAGGGTATCTTCTTTCGAAGGGTGCACAAAATAGAATGTGGGAGGAGTAAAAGGACTGGGAATTAGTCCTTGATTTTGTAAATCACATTTGATTAGATTACATGCTAAATTCATGCTGCTACATGTTAATTTAAAGGTGCAGTGAATGTAATTCAAAATGATAGGGCGGACAGGTCCTGTTTTTAAAGTGTGTAGGTCAAACTGAAGAAATTTAGACTTAACACCCCAAGTCATTTGGAATCAGTGTCAGCCAAAAGGGCAAAATCCAAGTTGAGTCTCGAGTCAGTAGTGTTCAAGTCACAAGTCATTCCTAATTTTACCATGTCAAGTCTTTAAAGTTGTGTTTTGAGTCCACATTTCCATTGTATGTTTTACTATATATTGTTCATATAACTTTAAAATCCAATGTGCAGTATCAGGAGACACAAAGACACAAGTTCTATTTTTTCCCTGAAATAATTAGCTCTTTGATTTGATTTCAGAATGTTTTAGTCCCAAAATAATATTGAGGAGAATCTTCAAACACAAACCATATGAGTTAAACCTTAAACCTAGGCTTGGCAATTTATTACCAATTCAAAGCAGAATGCAACTAAATTAAGATAACAAGGACATCTTCAGATACCAAACCCAGAATTATGTAAATATGTATAAAGCAGTTTTAAAAAATAAAACATGGAAAGATGTCCCTAGAAGTCCCTGCATCTCTCCCCCTCAACAAAGGGAGCAACTGAATGTGGCTTGTGAAACATGTGGACACATCTTGACAAATAGACGTTTCAGTGGGACACCATACAGTGATGCACCATGCAACAGGTGCAACAGCGCTCATCACTCAGCGCACCTGAAAGTTTGTTTAAGAAAGTTTTTTCCACTGCAATTTATCAGAAATAACAAGGACATCGACAACTAGTGACCATAGTAAAGACAACAAAAACTATCCTACAGCGTAAATTATCCATAAATTACTAGATTCACCCTAATGCGTTCATCTGTTCAATCGTCATAATAGATGTGTAAAGTCTATGTGTGAAATAAAGAATAAAGAATGTGTGAAAAAAAGAATAAACATACGTCTACGTCCCGGACCAGGAGAAATCCTCACAAACAGCACATACTGTGTCCAGGGTTTAGGACATGTTTTCTACTGTACCTATACACTTGTTCTGTCTGTCCTGTCTTGTTTGTCTACCTGTCTGTTTCTAGTGGTAAGAATAGGGATTAGACTATATTAGAGTATATTTTTAGAGCATATTAGAGTCTATTTTCTGTCAAAATAATGATTATGTTGTTTTAGTGCACTTTATAGTCTGTTCTGTCCTGTATTGTCTGTTTAATGTATGCAGGTGGGCAGTGAGAAACGTAATTTCAATTCCTTTGTATGTCTAGTACATGTGAAGAAATTGACAACAAAACTGCCTTTGACGTCTTGTTTGTAGCCTGCTTTTTAGTCATTATATAAAAGTGTAGCACCAGCCTGCAGTTTATATAAGCCAATACAGGACAAATCTCTACAAGATATCTGGCCAAGAGCATAGCAATGGGGATAAGTGCTCAGCTTCCTCTGACAATGCGCTGCCAAAGAAGCTGCTGCTGGGTTGAGCCTTCATGTTGTCTGCCTGGTCAGACTGGGAAAGGAGACTTTTAAAGCCTTGACAGTCTGAATATGTACTCTGGCTTTCGTAAGAAGTGGCCAGTGGCCAGCAGGTTTCACTCCCTGCACAATGAAAAGACTGAAGAAAGAAAGCAGAGGGTGCCTGTGTAGCTACTGCACTGAGGTGCTTGAAAAACAGGAGAATAAAAATGCACTTGTTGGGTCCCTTTCAAAAATCAAGCAGACATTCATTTAGGGGACTTCCAGGATTTTCAAATAATTTCCAATCAATTTCCTCAATGGGGAGGTTTAACTGATCACCCAAATATATATTACATGAATGTATGGACAGATCTATGAAAGTAAAGGCAAATATAACTCCTATGCACCATGCTCACAGACAATTAGACTACATAAAAGTGTTGTGAGGGCATATGCAAATGAACAGTAGCAGAAAGATTAACATGTAACCCAGGTGAGTTTGCATTTCTCCATGAGTCACCGAATTGCATGTTACCTGTTGAAATGATCTCTGTATTCTGTGGACACCTTCTGAATCAGGTTCTTCAGCCTGGCAGAGACAGTGGATAGACACAGAACAGAAAGACCAGTGAAGACAGTGACAGAGAGAGAGGGACAAAGGGAGAGAAAGAAAAAAAAAGGAGAAAACAAAGAGATATCACAATCCATAGCCATGCCTTTGAAAGAGCAATATGCTTCAATTTGGCCCAGATCCATTCCAAGGAGAGGGCCAGGCTGAGGGAAGAAAAGCTGGCATTTGAGAGCCAGAGCCTGGTTTCCATGACAGCAGGGGGAGCAAGTAGCCTACTCCGAACTCTACAGCTGCTTCTCACCTGCCACTGTCCTCTGTGGGATCCTTTTCGTCAATGACGGCAATCGCCACCAATTTACCTGATACAGAGAGAGGGGTACACTTTACCTTATGCTGGGGAATGGCTGAAAATATACTGCATATAAATTGGCTTGCTAGAATCGCCGCACTACACATTAGCATAGTTTTAACAAAATTCTTAGCACCTGTTTCTATCTGAGCCAGTAAAACACAGCATAAAGCAAGCAAAGCTGGTTACCAAGGCAAGTGAGATATAAAACAACGCAGAGTGGAGGCAAAAGGACCAACTGAAGGGCAGTGTTCTGATGGATAGACTGTTAAATTTGCCTAATACTTTTTTGGGAGTTTGAAGGATCAATGTTGCCATGGCAATACCATACCTGTCTCTCCCAACTCATAGAGTGTAAAACCATCAATCTGAAGGTAACCTTGGAAACGCTCCCGATTCACCCAAGACGACAGGCCACCATCTTCATATTCTGAGGAATAAAAACAATATAAAATATGTTGGATTATTCAAAGGACACTGTCGCCATAAATATAATAAAACACTAAACAAAACCAGCCAGAATCAAAACAAGCGTTCTCACTATAACACACATTCTGTGATGTAGAGGCTTCTGCTGCGCTGCATTTTACTGAGATGAGCCATACAGCCATGGTGAACATTTGGACCACCTACTGGGGAAGCTGAATAGCCCATCTAAAGGCCAACTTTCACCACGTGTTCCAACAAATGTTTGCCTTTGGGTCAGACCCTAGGACAAGACTTGAGGATAATAACTGAACGTCTGTGTGAGGAACCCCCAGGACCAAAAATGGCAAGTCAAACAGACACCTTTGCTCATGAGGGATTGTTAAAAGCCTGCCCAATAAATAGTTCCTCAATAAACTTCTAATAGAACCACAAAAGTCAAACATATTTGCTGTGGCACTGAAACACTGCAATCAAACAGGTTCAGTTTATTTTTCTGAGCAGCAGTCATAACTTATGCTTCCATAAGTGCAAATAAATAGCTAGTTTTGCATAGCAGAGCAAAGCTCAGTTCAAAATGTAGGCAAAATAAAGATGTAGGAATCCTATCACATGACCTCAGCATAACCAGCTTGCAGAACATAAAGTGAAGTACAAAGCTATAACCACACTGAGGCCTCAATAATGAGTAAAACAGACATACTGTTGTAGGAGGCAATAAGATTCAGCGTCATGACACCCATGTCACTTATTTGCACAGCAGATGCCAAACACACAGTCATGATCATCTGACATGTAGCAAAGTATGGCTCCAGATCAGACAAGAAGATTTGCATAAGCAAGAAAACCAAATGTGAATAGCATACATAGAAAATCTTCACACCTAAAAGTAGTGTATATGTAAATATAAATATTTAAGTGTAAGTGTAAATATTTAATCCCAAAACAAAGAAAAAATTGCAAATGCTGCTGAAGCAGAGATCAGTTAGTCAGGCTCAGACTTTAATGAGGTGAGCTGAGCTTTCCTTTGCAGTGTAAAGTTCCAGCAACATAGCTATTGGGCACATCGGACAGGCAAGCAGGTCTCACAAGAGAGACCGTCTTGGTCCACCCCAGCGGAGCTTGTTTTCAGAGAAACCAAACTGACAGTCCGATGACAGATGAATCTGCCAGTCGCACATTGTGTAGAAAATGGGAAACGGCTGTGAATCCACAATGCTCCCATCTCCACACTGGGCTTGGGCACTTAAAAATGAATCACAAAAGACCAAGATGATTGACAGAGGACTAAACCACCAAAGGCCCTGCCACGCATCCGCACCATTCTGCCAAGGGAGAGGGATCCATCTTAAAATGAATTCACTTGCAAGTTGCTCATTCGCAATGGAAAGGATGTGCCACAGGCCATCATGAACTTTACTGAAACCGCATTACTAAAAGGCAAATATTCTGTGAGTAGATGAACTTTAAAATCTGTCTGTCTGTAGATTTTTAATTTCTGTGCCCAATGCTCCACCCCTTCATTATATAGTCATAGATGTGAGTGGAAAGAATTGCAAAGGAAAGGGCACACGCGCACACACACATGCACACCGATCAGAATGAATCACTTTCACCTTGAAACAAGTTCTACCGCTGCCTCTAGCCTTCACACCCGCAGCAACACAAAGGAACAGCACACATGTGAACATTTCCTCCTTCACACTCATACACACTCTCTCTCTCTCTCTCTCTCTCTCACACAAACACACACACACACACTTTAAACCCACACCCACCTAAGTGAAGGGATGGGCAGAGCTAACTATTAGGCTGTCAGGGCCAGGGGCAGGGTGGACATGGCACCTGTGATGGACAATGCACAGTAGTGACAAGGACAATTGAATCTTCACTCTTGCTGTAATGGAAGAAACCTGCAGGTGTGCATTTCTAAAACAAACATACAGAGATTTAGCTTAACACTCCTGGGTTGTTTTGACACACTACAAATGGATCTGTAGACTACCATATAAGTCGGCATCTATACTTGAAGGTTATGGAAACATCATTTCACTCAGGGATTAAGATCCTGGATACCGAAGCTATACATTGATCAACAACATTATGCAACATACATTGATTCAAAGTTTGTTATACGGTCATCTGGACGGTGTAGTATAGGGAGTTGAACGTAATTGTTACGACCTGCCAGTCACTGACTAGAACATTCTCCCACATGTGTGTAAGCTTCGACCATCTGGTCACCATGGTGGGGGGGTGGGGCAGGTGTTCCAACCCCAACGTTTCGGCTGTGATAAACTTTTTTTTTCAGTACAGATTTCCTGGTGGGGATGTTTATTAATCTAGTTCTATTCATTGTGTGGAGTTGTCCCTGTGTAAATGACGATGTAATAACACATTGTCAGCAGATCAGGACGTAATAAGACAGCAGATCAAAGAAAAGAAAGGCAGTGCCATGTATTTACAAATCCAGCGAACCTTCCGTGCGTGCCGCCATCTTGTTTTCTGACATCGCTGCTGGAGTCATATTTTGCCGGTGATGTGATTGTCATACTTGGGGTTGCTGGTTTTTGACATTGTCAGTTTTAAATTGAATGGCGATGGAAATTGAGCATTGGGTAGAGGACATTAGGCAGTGGCCTAAACTTACCGATGAAGGTAATTGTTTTAAATAACAAAATGTATTGTCATCAATAACAGCAACAATTAAACTAAATGCTGTCATTACTCGCTGTGTTGCTAATATTCACAAACCTGACGCTGTCAGTACTAGCGGTGTTCACAATAGTTACCGATTAAAGTAACTCACTGACAACAAAATGCATTTATTGTTTTGTTTATTAATAATGACAACAATAAAATCAAACGCTATCGTTACTAGCGGTGTTGCTAATATGTTCAAAATGAACAGTTATTATTAGCTGTGTTGCTAATATGCTCACAAGCTTCACAAGTAAAAAAAAAAAAATAAAAAATAGCCTATTTACCACGACCAGTTAGCTGTAAAAGTAGCCTACGTGTTCTTACAGGTTTTCAGGATTATTTCATTCATCGTCTGGCATGTGATGAGGCTCAATTTTCCTCTAAAGTATCTAGAACTTAGCCAACAACGCTACCAAAGACCATTTAACACACCATCTCTGACGCTACTTCCTTAGCAGGAATGGCGGGGGTACTTTACTTCCGTGTTTCAAGTGAAACACTAGCACTAAAGCTTTTAAGGGCCATTTTCACCTCGGGCACAAGTCACACTTTTGTTCAAAAGTACAGTTACGTCAGAAAGTTAGGACTGTTATGTCAAATCATTGTTTGGCTTAAGGCATTACTATTTTACAAAAACAATTAAAAAAAAAACTCAAAAAGGCACAACATGATGCTTGTAACAATATCAGAGTCACTACACATCAAATTGAGGGACGAGATCATTGTTGGTGTACACATAGTGAGTTTTTTTAAGAACAGGGCACTTACATAGTTTTGGACAAGCCAACACAAGTTAAACACAAGTAGTCATTTGTTTGCAAAGCTTTTAAAACATTTAAAAAAAAAAAATAGTGATTTGGTTGCATCTGGCCAAGTTGAACTGGTACAAATGAAAGTTTAATTCAAGTGCAAACTGAAAAAGCACATGAATAGCTTTGTCACTGGTGTTTCACTTTAACCTCATAGCTGAAGATATTTAGCTCAGCTAACAGCCAGGGAAGGGATTTTAGAATAACCGCTGCTGTGAATACATGGAAAGTCCATTTCTGTTTCATTTGCTACATTGGTCAGCATGCAATAATATCTAATTCCAAAGTCACCATTCTTGTACATCATGCTCCCCTATCCCGAGTACTAAAAAATGTATGGAGTCTCATGTTTGCAGCTCAACCTGCTCTGTGCTTCGCTGCAGGACAGAGTTTGTTCCAAGCCGAGAAACATTCAAAGCTTGGCTAGGTTTTTGTCAAACAGGATTAACACAAACCTGGGCCTGCTGCACCTGTTTCTCTAATCGGCCACATTTAAGCCGTGTATAAAATGAGACTTCCAATGATTTGTTTTGACCCTGCCCTTTTCTGCAGGTTATGGACAGACATACTGTAGTGATCCGCCCACACATACAATTTGAACACCTTTTATGGTGTTCTTTAATGTTCTCTCGGTGTGATCTCATATCCGAAGTTTTACTGTCAGTGTACTGTTTGTCATTTAGCAATGTTATCTACTATTGTGGTTTTACAGATTAAAAACAAACACAGGAAGCAATTTCATGCAATGGAAACTTATATCATACTTCAGGCTGTGTGCAAACAACCATGTTCCTTGATAGGACGCTGGCCAGAAGACCGGGTCCGTTGCATCTACCCTGGGAAAAGACAAAATAGCTCAAGCTGACCTTCACTTCATTCAGGTAGGCACTTAGTACTGTCATGTAGTCAAAAGAAGCCTCTACTTCTGTATGCTGTGCAATGCCTATGAATATCTTTATTGTCTATGGCAGACCTCCCAAGGGCGTGGTGGAGGGCTCTGCCATCACAATGACAACAGCAGATGCACAAGAGACTCTACGAATCACTGTCATGGAGCGCTGCACTCGGAGCAGCATGTGGGTGGTGAGAGTTCAATGTGATGACCCGTTCCTTTTAGGGTTCCTGTGGCACAAGGAACCCTTCTGGAACCAAGAGGTGAAGCAGACAGATGTACTAGTTGGGGCCTGGCCCTCAAAGGAGCTGCAGTTTGTCATCCGAGCCCAGCACAGAGCTCCCCACCTGGACAACTCCCACTACTGGGGCCCCTTTGTTACGGGGCTGTGCCTGGACGCCACGCTCTTCCGATTCACCCTCCCCCCAGAAGCACTGGAGAAAGGCTTACTGAGGCTGATGCAGGAGAGTGGAGGAGAACTGCGGCTCTACCGCCAATATGGAGCTACTAGAAAGGGGACGGAGGCATAGATAGCATACACAAGCTGTGATCTTGTCTCACAGCTTGGAGATCAGGAATTGTGTCCAGTTGTCCATGACCTGTAAGTTGTGAGTCTTAAAAAATATATATCCCTGTGAATTAGTCTAAAACAATAGTCTAACATTTCATTTTCTACACCGGAATTATGACTACCACATTATTTCACCTTGTGCTAAAAACTGAGTTCAGGCCAGCTACAGGCCTTTGTCTCTGGATCGTGTCCAGTGAAAGGTCATGGCCCACAGGTTGCAGAGGTTGGAGTGGTTGCAGTGGTTAGAGGGATGTGGAAAACATGCAAGGAGTGACCGGGGTAACCACCACTACTGAGGCTCTCTGGAATGAGCCACACTATTGTTTCACCTTGGGCTACACCATTCTGAAATGCACAAGGTTTTCGGCTCCAAACATAGGGTTACATGGCACGGAAATTTCAGCCTCCAGTGAAGAAGTTAAGCACAGAGTCGCAGCTTTCTATTTCAACTTTCTGTGCATCATTGCAATGCTTGACTCCCCCGCTATCCTCCTTAAAGTGCTGATCTACTGGATGGATGTGTGTGGGTGTCCAGACATATAGAATTGTATTTGTGTGCTGTAATAAGGTTTCTGCAGGCAATAACGTAAAGACTTTTAAAGGCCATATTGATAAAATTTTTGAGAGCTGATAACCTTTATGGCAAGCATAACGCCCTTTTTGGAAAAACTATTTTAGAGGATGTTTGAGGGTTTCCAAGTAAAATGTATAGATTATATGCCCATAGCATATATATTTACATCATACAACATGCATACAACTACAACTACTAACTTTAAAAATTAAAAAAAAAAAAAAATTCACACGTTAAGTCACACATTAACCATCATGCACACAACATGCACTGTAGTGGTGTATCGGCAGTAATAAATCAACCAATTTAAGAGCCAAACTAAATATATTCCAGACCTACTGCAAAATATAATATTAAACTTACGAATTTTGAAGGCCTTCAATACACATTTTTAATTTTGGACTTTCTAAGACCTCGCGGAAACCTTGTGTAAGCCATTTCTGCACTTAGTCCAAATCCTGTAAGCTTCAGCTTTAGCACACTTGCTCCTTTGAATTTCAAGAGGTTCACACACTAGGAAGACAAACTCATTTCAGCACATCGTTCTCAGTGGCCAAACATGCCAACAATCCACGCTGGCTCCCCCTCATCTCCATGAATTCTGAGTGGATTTCTTTTCTACAGTCTAAACACGGGACCAGCAAACAAGCTGAACCTCGCATCCTCATGACAGAGTCTCGGATCATAACCATGAGCAATGATCCAGAGGAGGAGAAAAAAAAATGTCAAAGGGGAAAAAAAAAACAAAAAAAAAAACACATGCACTGACAAACACCACTGTGAACATGGGACACAGAGGACAAAGGCTTGGCCTGTAATTTACAGTAAAGCCTGCTGACAAGGAGGGTGGAGACATGGAGGAGGGAAAAAAAGAACAACAAAATAAAACACCCATAACATTTAGCACGACCACACTCACAAAGGCTTTCTAGGCTGTTTCAAGTCAGAATGTACACAATAAAACGCTGTGTCACACGATGAGAGGCCAGTCATTTGTGCTGGTGAGTGTGGAGAAGGGGTCCATTGGGGATTTGAAACGGATAGCTGAATGCTTGCGTGCATTATGCATGCTTCCTTGATGGAAAGAGTCCGCTACTTACGGTCATATGTGAAGTAACTGCCATCTTTGAAGACCACCACTGACGGCAACTCAGGCAAAGTTACAGTCTGATGACAAAAGGGAAAAAAAAACTGTTTTATTCAAAACAGCTTTATCGGATAAGGCGTTTCTGTCTGTAGTTGGTTGACACGGGTCATTATGTTAAGTTGGAAGTGATTAAGGCACACCCGCCCATATATGGCACGCTTGTGTCATTCAATGCCAGAAGGAGTAACTTCAAATCAAGCAAACTGACATGAAAGCCCAGGGTCTTGGCTTTCTTTTGAAACCAATTTTATGTTTCTAGGTAAATGGGTTTTCAAGTTATAGACTTTTGAATGTCAGTAGGCCCTCTTGTTTACAAAAAGTCTCTATGGGAATTTACATAGGGGTCCCAATCAAAACGCATAAACATATTTTTCAAAAATGTATATTCAAAAATCATATTTTTGGTCTTTTGACTTCAAATTTTTTGTGTATCAGGTTGAGAGATGGAGTTAGGACTTAGATTTTTTTATTTGGGGGTATCATATGGATGATACCTTCATATCTTAGTTAGTTCACAGACATTTGAAATGAGCGGAAAAAAAAACTTAGTTCCAACCTCTATAACTCTGTGTCCATATGTCACAGAAACATACATATTCCTCTAGAAAAAACTTGAGGGTGTCACCTTTCCAATGGTATGAGGCACATCCCTGAGTCTAAAACTATGTAGGAACTGTCAAGCTTTCAATTTGGGTATGCCGTTGTTTTGAAAAAAAGGAAAAATAGGGGTGTGCCTTAAGAGGTTAAGGGCACCTAGGGGTAATGAGACTTGGACTATTCACTGCATGACTACTCACCTCAGGTAAGACGTCCTCTGAGGCCGAGAAGAAGTAAGTGTAGACGATGAGCTCCGTTGCCACCTCAATGTACTTCTCCTGGAGGCAGGGACAGAAGATAAGGGAGGGGGGGGGCGGATCGCAAGGTTATGATTGGGGTTTCCTGACGCAGTCTTCCCCCGGTCGCAATCACTAGGCACAGGCCCCAGCTAGTCACAAGATAATGAGGCCGGCAAAGAGCTACAGCCGAGTTTTGGAAATGTTGCTTTGGTCACGACTGAGTTAGGGGCGCCGTCTCTCACATCAGCATCACTTTATGGCCAATCTGTCATGGTTGTTAGGGGGCTTCGGTGACAGCGCTCAGCGAACAGCGTCGGCTCGCCGTTATCCCAAGCTGCCAGAGCACCCTACCGCAGGGCCACTTTATAGCCCAATCAATAAATGCAATTTGCACTGCGGGGCACATACACAAACACAATGCCTAGGGCACACAGGCGTCGCCAGCGACTGACAACCCCCGTCATATTCCATCTGGTCTCTCTATGTCATTGTCAGAGATGGCTACACATGTCCGCTCAGTGGGCGGACACAATCTGTACGCTATTCAAATCTACCTCATGGATTTTGTGTTGCAATTCAATTACAAGTTCAGAGCGCTTAAAAGTTGGCAATTGCACTACAAAAAAATAAAGAGGTGATCAGACGAGATTTGTTTGTTTTGTGAAGGAGGACACACACACACACACACACAGAGCCCGTTGCCAGAGTTGCCATTAGCTGCGAGAATCAGTCAGAGGCTGACAATGGCGTCATGCATGATTCATGAGTGCAGTGGGGGAGGGAGGGAGCTGACAAGTGTGTCCACCTTGTGACATGAGAACATGGCTGTAGCATTAGAACCATCTAGAAATGGAGCACTGTAACAAAGCCATTCGTCATTTGGCGGCACACTAAAAAGAGGTTCAGAATGCACACAGAAGGCTAGCTTTTAAAGGCCCACTATGCACTATGCAACATTTTTCATTTAATTAATCCGTTTCATACTGTTTAGGATGCTAAACTTAGTCGTTACACGGCAAATGAACGGTGTAGAATGCGCCACCGTGGCCAATAGCGGTAGATACAGCACTTGCAATGTTCAGCAGCGCGGTCCGCCTGCAATAGAATGCAGTGCAATACAATGCAATATAGCGGTCTTTAGAGGGAGCTCGTGAGAGAGAAAAACAGAATGTTGCTTAGCCCCGGTTTAAATATGTATCCGATAATGAGCTGCAATGTTATATGCAGTGTAACATATGATCTGTGACTAATTTCAGTCTGAGTGTCGGAAACGGAAATGCTGCCTTTGTAGCGTTCGGTGGGAGCTTAGGTCAGTATTTTTGCAATGTACCCTGAACGCTTTTTAGCCTGTGCCTTTTTTTTTTTTTTTTTGACAGGTCGACGGTAAAGAGGCAGAAAGTCACTACCTTCCGGACAACAGCAACTGCCTTCAATAACAACATTATTTAATCCTATGATAATCAACAACTACAGGTGGCAATCGTAATAGTAACTTACTTGTAGCAGGTTACAGCTACAACATATGCTGCATTTAAATATATATACACACACACACACATATACTGTATATAAATACATTACTATTTTAACAAAAATCTAACAATGGCCTGCTAAAGTAGTAACCCTAACAAAATACTGCAGTACGTCATAATGGGCTGTTTCACTAACAACCTGCCAGCTGTTGCTTCTAACTATTATAGGCTTACTTTCAGTGGTGACTCCCCACCAACATAGACGAATAGCACGTTGTGCCTCTTGAGGACATGCTCGAACATCTGCTTGCTAGGCAGGGGGCGCACAGCTGGCCTAGAGAGGGGAGGGGGAGAGAGAGAGAGAGAGAGAGAGAGAGAGAGAGAGAGAGAGAGAGAGAAAAGAGGGGTAAACACAGAAGGCAGAACAAAGAGAGCAGATGCACAGTGCACTAGGTCCTCCCAGAAACTCTGGCACGCTGGCTGGTGCAGGTACATTCAACAGTGTTACTCCTGATGCTCTTGCCCCACCTGGTGGGCAACTACGAACACAACAGATGTCTACCAGATTTACAGCATAAAAGATTTAGAAGTCATATTCAACAATAAACAAAAGCTTATCATCTGTTGTGTTTTCTGTGTATGTGTGCTGAAAGTAAATGGTCATAATCAAATTCAGAGGGGTCGGCACATTATGAAGTGAAATGCTAAATGATGAAGTACTGTGCAGAAAAGCAAAATGGCTGTTATAGACTTACCCAGCGACCCTGTTGGCGAATTCTATGATGTCATCTTTGGTCCGTGGCCCTTTGTAATTATAGGCCAGGTCTGCTTTAAGCCTGGGGTGCAGACGGAGATGGAGACAGACGGGGAGCAGGGGGGAGTGGGAGGCATAGGAGACGTTGAGGGAGGAGGGGGAGAATGAAAGATAATGAAAAGGTCTAATTCTATATTGAGCTTGACAAGAGGAGCCTTATATAACCTTGCCTTCGTAGATTAGTGTAAAAATCACATTTAAACTCACCCCTTTAGGTTTTCTGCGAAATAACACATTCAGTGTAATATGCGACTACTTAAAACGTCTGCTCTGAGTAAATGCATAATATGGAAAATCCAAATCCATTTGGGTAAAAAAAAAAAAAATAATGTCTTCAACACTGCACAGAATGACCAGACAATCAAAAGCTTCACATAAAAAAGAAAACCGCTGCAATTGTTCTATGATTGCTTCTTAAAGATATATGATCAGTGACTTTTCAAAGCAAATTACACCAGAGCAAACCTTAAGCCCACTGCTGGTGTAATACATTTTACACAGCTCAACTCTGGCTGGCTTCATCTATCTAAGCATATGCAAAAGTACTAGGTTGTGTGCCACTGGATTTCTTTATTGAGGTTGAAGACTTTCATCCAAAAGGTTTCTTAGGTTCTGATCTGATCATATACATTTCTGGACCGCTGTGGGTGGGGCTGTGGGCCGTTGACCACACCTCTCATTGTGACACAGTTGCTCTCTTTAGTCTCCCATTAACACATGTCAGTGTGTGAATTTGACTGAGAATCATAAGGATCACAGGATCCAGAGAGTGAGAACTGCTCTGATGCTAAAGAGGCAGAATGGTCTAAAGAATGGTTTAAAGGTGCTCTGAAAGACTGCAGGATTTTAGCACGATTTCATTTTTGTCTCAAATCGTTGGTAACTCCCCTTGATCGTCTACCTTTCTGCTCCGTGAATACACTGTGAAAAAAACCCAGTCTCGAAAGACAACAAAGGGGCTGTAATACTCAACCCAGAGTGGTATATTCAAACAAACACTAGTGGCAAGGGGGATATGAATTTAAACATAACAAACAACAGGCAACTAATCGGCAACAAGATGGTTGGCGGTAAAGGTGGGAGCTAATGCGCGTGAATCGGTCCTGATGAAGGAGTCCCTCTATGTTGGGCCATGCATTTGTGAAGTGGTTGCTTAATTTGGTTGCTTAATTCAGATCTGGACAGTCTTCACCTTCATCTTTTCCCATTCTAAACCTAAGTTTTAAGAGGCCCCTTTGAGATTCTAAACTAAAGAGGCCTTTTGGATAGATGATAAATGTCCAAAAGAAAGCTCCAAAATATAACTTATTGGGTGGTCTTCCATGATCTTGAGGAATGACAATATTCACAGACATTATAGTCCTCAGACTGGGATTTGTGTTGTGTATTGTTAATTTTGTGTCTTGTCAGTATATGTAATCAATCCCACTGGTTGGGCATTACTTTTAAAGGTGTTTTCCGTTTCAACTCGGGTCAGTAGTGCATTATTGTTTCTCCCAGTATAGCCATTTTAGTGTGGGGCGTAACACACCCCTAACGATCAGTAAACATTGAAAAAATTTTCCTAAAACCCCATACAAGAAGGAGAGTCTTGCCAAAATAGTGCAATCTGTAACCTGTAAATGCTACAAACATTGACCGTGTCAGTTTCTTTAAATGCTACCTGCTATGGACAACATTTCTATAGTACTCAATAAGTACCCAACCTCCTGATAAGTTATTGTTGCCCAACAAATTGGTAGAAAATAAAACTTTTTCTTGATCAGAAAATACCAGTAAATGCATACAATTAAATGCACTGGCTGGCCACAGCTTAATTGAGTGTTCACATTTACGTGGGAGAAATCGAAATCGCTCCAGCTGCTGATGGATTAAAAGCAATGACATCCTATTTAAGCATCAACATGGATTTCTGCAAGTCTTCTTAGAAAGAGTATTGAAACATTAGTTAAGCCATACGGCGCTGATATGCATACCTTCACATTTTTGTGACCTCCATTATAACAGCACAACTTTTCCCACTTGAAATTAGGCATCAAGATCTGATTGGTGTTCATTACAGAAGATAGGGCTTTAAAACTGATTATTTTGCTAATTGTTACGTTCCAAACAGAAACTGCATTTTTATTTATTTATTAAGGAAATCTGTTAGGAAACTATATTGTTTGTGCTTACCAAGGGCTGTCAGTTGGAATAGTATTTGTTGATTTCTTTACTACAGCAAATTATGATTTTTAAAAGCACGTT
This sequence comes from Limnothrissa miodon, assembly GCA_017657215.1. NCBI lineage: Eukaryota > Metazoa > Chordata > Actinopteri > Clupeiformes > Clupeidae > Limnothrissa > Limnothrissa miodon. The sequence continues at coordinate 94,164 of JAGFZM010001996.1, read as the reverse complement.
ACTCATTTTCAACGGTGCCAGTAAGAGATTCTACGTGTCAGTATTTCATATTCAAGACAGAGTAAAAAACAGACATGTAAAAGAAAGGAAATCAATGATTGGTCTAAGATTTGTACTGCGGTATAGAGTATTGAAATTGAGATATATTTTTCTTAGATTTTTAGAATGTTTTGGGAGCAACCGAATGCGTCTTGTGAAAGGTGTGGGCTGTCTTGACAAATAGATGTTTCAGTGGGGCACCATACAGTGACGCACCAGAGAGCGCTCGTCACTCAATGCTCCTGAAAGTTTTATTTAAGGAAATGTACGCACCTGCTAAAGCTTTTCCACTGTAATTTATCAGAAATAACAAGGACATTGAACACTAGTGACACCATGGTAAAGAGAACATAAATTATGTTATAATAACATAATTATGTTCTTGCGTAAATTTTCATCATCTTTGCTACTGTTACGTTACATGATGACTTGTAAAATCTCTGTGTAAGTACAGGCCAACGCCTTGTATGGCGCCTACTTGTTAGCGTTTGTTTAAAAGTGAACATTTTCTACAGGCCAATACAAAAACAGCTTGCTAATGCAGTAGGCTGGAATTATACAAATTTATATTGTATATTGTTTATACCGCCCACTCCTGGTTGTATCTCCCCCTTAACCTGGGAATAGACACATGTAATTAACATTTCCTTCTGGACCTGAAAAAACACGACTCCCACAACTGGTTTTATTGTTCCCAGAGTAATGCCACTCTTTGCCTAAACCATGTCACCACTCTGCTGCCACCCTAAAGGTGTTGCCAGGGATACAAGCAAAAACAAGGACTATTTTAGCACTGTCTAGCAGCCTAATGAGGGATAAAAGGTCCCCCTTGTGCTACCACCCAGCAGCCATTAAAGCAGTTTCCCTGGGGGCTAAGCATTAAATAGTCCCCAGAGATCATTTCATTCTGGGCTCACTTTGAAGGGAACTCCATCACAGAAGCCCCTGCTAAAGTACACATGTGAAAGCCTAAAAAAAAAAAAAAAGTGGATGGGAAAAATCACTGTTCATTGGATTTATTTTTTACGAGAGGATGAGACAACAAGCATGAAAATTTTGAAATGGATTAATCCTTAAAAAAAAAAAAAAAAAAAAAAAAAAAAACACACAAAACTATATGGGGCATACCCATAAATATGTCTGGCACACTAGTAGGAGAAGATTAAAGGGTTAAAAGAATTTGGCTGGGTGGTCTGTCATATAAGAGCAGCCTCTGAGGGCGTCTATTTACTCCTGACTGAATGTGTTTGAGCCATACTAAGGGTGTGGTTACCTCTGGCCTTTCATTTTGTATGCTGTACATGACCTGTGGTCCGATAAAACCAATGAGCCACACATTCAGATAATGCCCCCCACTAGGAACTGTGTGTGTTCAATAAGGACAGGTATCGTTATTTTTATAAATTAATACCCATTACAACCGTATGGTAATGCAGGGTAAAAAAAATAGTTATAATTAATGGATGATTACATCATTTAGACATTAGACATTGAAATTAATGAAACTACTACAAACGTATTGCAATCAACAAAAAACTTCTTCCATTGAGGTGCATAAATGACAATAAATGAATAAATAAATAAATAAATAAATGAGGACACAAATTGGGCTTCTCTTCCTTCATTAGGCTCCAACTTGCAAACGAAATGAGTTTCCCCATCAGGCTGAATGTTGCCCGCTGGGTAAGTGGCAATAACACCTCATTCCCAGGGCAAGAGAGGCCAGGATTGCATAAGCAGCAGTGGCCTCAAGGGCCATTCTCATTACAGCACCAGCCTCAGAGGCTCTAGTCCTCTGCTACATACTAAAATTGGTTACTATGAGCCAAACACGGTCAGGGCAAAAAAACAAAAAAAAAACAAACAGGAAACCTGCTTTTTATATTGTAAAAAAAAAAAAGTTTTTTTCTAAACAAAAAAAGAATTTCACAAAGTTTGATTGTGAAAGATTAAAATTTACCCAGAATACTTAGAGGCTAAGGTGCCACAGCATGAACTTTGCAACTCTGTTGAGACCGGACCCAAGGAAATCCTTACAACACATCCTGGCACTGTGTGCCAGTCTGAGTCAAGCGCCGAGTCAAGACCAAGTAGTCCAAGTCTATGTCACTTTTGCACATTGCGCACTGCGACAATCGTGTATACTTTTACTAGTTGTACCCTACCACAGCAACAGCTCAACCTTACCTAACAAGCTAGTTTTGTTCAGTTAACAACCATATTAAAACACACACACACCAAGCTGAAACTGTTGAGACAAACTCAATTTACTCCACAAATAAATATTAGTGAAAGAGTTTTGCCTGCAGCCCTCTTTACATATGGATGACAAATCTAGGCAGCGATGACAGAAATGAAATGCTCAGTCTTGTCTATGTATAGGCTTACAGGATCACCTAAATGTTGGCTTATAGGATCACCTAAATTTTGGCAGGCTCTATGACAGACACCAAATACTTCGCATTATTCATTAGCGAGTTACACTTTTTCCATCATTTTGGCTTCATTACAGCCTTTAAAAAGTGCCAGTAGCACATTGTACTACACAAATTTGTAGTTTGGATCTTTTTGGGGCTTTTTATAGTTTCTATAAAGGATGTTTGCTGTGAATGCTATTGAACACTGTTGCCTAGGTAAAGGATTCTAATTAAATATTTGTCTGGTTATAGCAGATAATTAACTATTGTTTATTTTTCAGACATTCATTGAATGAATGGACATTAGAATAGTTGGGCAACGACACTGTTGGACAACGATTGTGCGCGTTTTAATGTTAATGTTATGGACACGTTCTTTTCTCATGCAGTCCCTGAAACATGCTGTGTACCAGCTAATTACATACGTTTTTGTCCGCAAGCTAATCTTTTTTATGAGATAGGGCAGTCTAGCTAGCTTATAAACAGGAGTTATATAATCGCAAAAAAGGCTAAAATGCAACAGATGGATGAATAGATACATTTTTAAATAAAAGTCATTACAAGTCATCAGAAGTTACGGAGGCAAAGTCTGAGTCAGGTCTTGGATACAATAGCACCACTGATTTCAGATTGAAAATGTCAGGTGGTTTCAAAATAAGAGTTAGACAGCTAGGACACAAACTGCATTTACCAATAGCCTGGTTCTCACACATACTGATCAGTCTGGCCAATCTCCAGCTTCCATTAAGGCAGGAGAAACAAGAATAGATCAAATTTAAACCAAAACACAAATTAAGCCCACCTCTATTGTAATTGGTTTTGGGGAAAATTTCAGCGTTGATTGTTTCCCTATCTTAGGCAAAAAAGAAGTGTAAGTGTATGAATGCATGGATGTATGTTATATATAATATCTTTACTGTACATTTGAAATGATACATATGCTAGTATTTTCTCTGGACAATCTGCAATACTCACAGTTTGATTGTTGGATATCCTCGCACTCCAAATTCTGAAGCCATACCTAGTAACAGAGGTCATGCATGATTATCCCTATTGTATCTCTTCCCATAATCAAGTCCTATATGACAGCAACATTTTAAATATTTCATATAAATTAAAAATATGTTAGGGTAAATATGACAGCGATTGCATTGTCAGCGTTTTATAATTAGCAATGACCAAAAGAGATGACGGACTTATGTAACAGAACCATTTGGTGAATCATAATTTGTGATTGAAGCTACACCTGTGGGCATATTTAGCTAAACCTGCCTCCTGTATTGTTGTTGTAAATTCTACCTACCTTATCTTACCTATTTTCCTATCAGCTTGCTATCAAAAGTGCCCAAGTTGCTGTATGGGGTTTCCATACGGAGAGGTATGAGTCACATCCAACTCACCTGTCTGCCTATCAGAGAGGTAAAAGCCATAATCCTGTGTTTGCCCCACCATTAAGATCCCTCATGCTCATGCTCTCTGGATGGAGGGCCTTGTAATACCAGAGTCAGCAAGCCTTCATAGTCTGCTTTGTAAGTCTTAGGGAGCTTCTTAACAAAGCTGTGGCCACCTTAATGTCATGTAATCTCATTCTGGCACTTAGAGGAGATTTTCATAATTAACTTTCTTAGGAGGATTGGCCTCTACTTTGTTGTCTATGTCAGCCATGCTGCCTTAGTAGTGAGGTGAAATACCAGTAAGGCCACAATACAACACAGATCCCATTAAACCCAAACTATTTCATCCCCCAGCTACTTTTAAAATGAGGGGGTCACGATTATCTACCATGTGATTTTTACCTTTTTCCGTAAAGAGAAGAGACACCAAAGACTCCATTCACCACAAGTAAGATTGTCTGTCTTTCTTATTAGTCAAAATTACTAGTACTGTAATTGAAATAAACCTTGTTTTATGTGGATTTAAAAAAAAATGTTTTGTGTGTATTGTGACAAATAATGGTCTCTCACCAGAGTAAGCGGTGGCATCCATTTTGCCCACTCTGACAGGAGACCCTGAGCTCTTCAACTCGGCACCAACGTCATTCCAAACTGGCTCCAGCTTTTTACAGTAGCCACACCAAGGGGCATAAAACTACAAGAAAACACAAGCTAAATTAATTACAGACAAAAATAATACACCTTTAAAAAAAGATTTTTTTTTTTAATTCATAACACATTATAATATTTTGTAAAGCTTCTAACGATTAACAACAATTAACCATAGGGCATGGATGCACCCAGGGATTTTAATTGCTTGCTTTAATTGTCTTTATTATGATATAATACTGCTTACTTATCCTCACATTCTTGTACACATTTATCTTCGCATTACTAAAAAAAGGCCATCATGGAACAGTTTTAAAAAATCACATGCTGCCAAATCAAATCAACCATTCATAAAGAGAGTTTGATAGCTTAAGCATAGCTTCCTGCCAGTAACTCTAGCCAGTGGCCTGTGTTAACTGTACTCAGTGAGACTCTTTGCCCCAGCCCCACCCATATGCCCCGGCTGCAGACATGAACCCTGTGCTGAACCAACTCTGGTAGCACATCATCCACACCCAGTACCCCCGACACTGGCTCATCTAGCATGCATGACTTCTCTTTCAGTGAAAGAGACAGCACAGCGCATCGGCTCCAATTCCAGCGGCCTAGCAGCTTCCGTAAGGGATGAACACCACAGAGCTAGCTAAGGATGGCCATTGGCAGTGGCTCTAAAGGCTTGACAGTTGTGTCTATGCATGCTTGTGTATAAGAAATAGAGATACTCACATCTACTAACCACACATCATCCATGCGGCTGTCTTTAAACCTACAGAGAAACAACAGGTCTTTTGATTCATTGATTAAAAGATAATGAAATAAAAATAAATTCCCATTTACAAATGTAGCAACCTGTTATAAATAAAATCCTACATACTAATGCATGAAAAAAACACTCACTACTTCACTCATCTCTTTAATCTGGCAGTGCATGGTAATTGTCCACACCCCATGAGGATAGAAAAATATATTGATGTTAGTCTGTACTGTGTGATTGGAATATGTACAATATGTAGTACTGCAAAACCACAGCATTATTCAAAGCACTCAGAAAATGCCTTGTGTAACGTTATATAGAGAGTCATGTCATGGCAGCTGATGTTTCCATTGAGGCAGTCCTGAGAGTTGTTAAAGCAAAAATGTATTTACAAAACCTGTGGACCTACACATTTATAACAGATTCATATTGAAAATACTTTCCATAGACCTACTCTGTGATAAAAACATAAGATGGTCTTGATCAACAGTGTTGCCCCAGTGTAACGTTATGACGGTGAAAAACTGTCTGCATCAGAAGGACTGCAGCATACAACGTTAAATCTGCTAGGTCTCCAATACATGCACTACATGCACAAGCCATTTCAGCCACTCTTAGACGCATTTTATCCTAAGTGGTCCGAGCACTCTCTTTTCAAATATTCTGAATACTGCAGATGTAACGTTAGGCTTGTTAAGATAAACTTGCTAGCCAATTCAGGCATGGATGGGGTCAAAAATTAATTCACTTACGAGTCATCGAGGTCCTCGACTAAGGCTATTACCACCGAACTTAGAAAAAGCCCTGCGAAAATAAAAGAGCATATAAATCACATGATGAGTGACACTGACATTGAACGAAAGGAGCCAAATCATTAAGCATCTGTGATTTCTGCTACCCAAACAGCTTTCGATGGTCCACCAGCTTGCAAGACTACGCCGAGCCTTTGTAACGTTTTATAACATCGCGCTTGAAAACCAATCATTTAAAACGTTGCTGATTAAGGTGGTTAACATACTGCCAATATGATTTAAAAGTAAGGTACGAGTAACTTACCTGCACACACCAAACTGAATCTCACTTCAGCCATCTTTCCGAATGAGAACCATCAAACAGGAAATACACCAAGAAAACCGAAGACAAATGCGCGTGCGCAGTCACACGGCTGCCTTCTATCGGAAGTGTAGTCAAAGTGGCAATAGAATGTCTTATTAAAACGTCTCTTATCCTCTGTTATGTTCAGGAGCCTGGTAGCATTAGTATATTCAGAAGTCAGACACCGGAATTTTCTGTCATATTTAGAAATATGTTTTAAATTAGATTCGTTTCACTTTCAAACTTGTTTTAGTAATTTTCTTAATAGAAATAGTGTGTATTCTTTAGCATTGTTGCATTATAAATAATTTGGCCTAGGCTATTTAGGCCTACTAAAATAATAATAAACCAAAATGATTTCTCAATTTCTTTGCACCATTGGACTGCCAATAAGGAACATTACTGAAAAGGACTTTTAATGTCTAACTCCTGGTTATGTTCTATCAGTCTGTCATGGCCAGTGTCCCTTTCCCAGATGTATGCCAGGGAGGCAGCACTAGAAGGCTACAAGGGATGCTGGATGGCTGGATGAGCTGGTGAGACACACTCCTTTCTCTAAGCACAAAAGCATGTTCAGTCTCCTGTCTCTGTCTTGCAAAACAAACAGGCTGCAAAGGTCCTTTGTCCCAGCTCCACACACAGAAGAGGAGTGTGATAGATTTGTCTTTCAGACAGTCCACACAGTCATTGCATGGTCGACTAGCATTGTTGATGATGGGCCAGCAAGGGGCAGTGTTGTAGCTGTTAATGTTTCAGTCTAGAGCCCTCATGTTTTAAGACACCAACACCTATTTTTCCTATGAGTACTTCAGAAGTTTAAGTCAGTCTTAGAACACAAAGAATGAAACAGCAAAGAAATGTAGTTTATTACAAATATGGCCTTAAATTATTTATAAAAAGCAAATGATTTAATTTAAAAAGGTTTCATAGCCTGGAAAACAATAACCTTTTTATACCTCTATTTGTTGCACCCACTTAGAATAATTTGAGTAAATAGCACTCCGAGATCAACAATATGAAAATGTTGGTACAGCCATTTCTTTGATTACAAAAATAAATATCTTATTACTACATTAAATAAAACAATTGTAATAAAACTCTGTCAATCACACCCCTTCCCTGTAAAATACGCTCTAATACTAAGATATTTGTCAGTGTTACCTGTATGACTGATCTTGTGTGAGTTTATGGTTAATTGATTACCAATAGGGCCAGGAAGCTGATTATATCAATGATTAGTCATCTGTCATAATACTTCCCTGATGCTTATAATTTATTTTCCATAAAATAATTCCCATGTGCCCAGGATTCTAGTTCATATGCTATCCTCTATACTGTTGCAACTACAGTCAGCCACATTCACACACACACACACACACACACACACACACACACACA
>JAGFZM010001996.1:28158-86409 GCA_017657215.1 Limnothrissa miodon | reverse complement strand
ACACACACACACACACAGTCCATTGAAGAAAGAGCAATGCTTTCCCACAGTCAAGAGAGGGAGCATGACTGAGTTACTAAACAGTCTCATGAGCAGATGAGGAGGATGGCGAGTAAAAAGAAGAAGCAGAAGTATTCTTTGCAGCCTGTGTGCAGACAGTCTGCCTGGTGTCTTCTCAAAAACACACACACATTATCCCTTCCCAGGTCACACAAGACTGTCAGACATACACTATTGCATACTGAAGCAGAGAGAATGTATTTAAAAGAGGAAGGCATGCAGTCTATAGCAAAATATGACTGCTGAGGAATGTTTTCAGAATACTTTTTATGAACTATTCAACACTGTGCTTGTATCTCAATAAGTTAATAACATAATGCAACTTTTTCAGAAATAATAACACATAACATAAAGGAGTTGCTTGATTCCTTATGCAGCCACACTGGTTGCATGCACTGTCTTAATGGTTATCTTTGGAGACACAAAACTCTCAACACTCCAGGGGCTACACAAATGAATCTGCAAGGCTTCCAGCAAAAACACTTCCTGGGTTGTGCCACAGGACATCTTTAGCACACAGGGCAGCCACTTAATACATTTAATGCTATAACTGTTAAATAAGCTGACAGTGCGGTTTGAAATAAGTTTGTGAATTCATCACAGACCACTGCAGTGCCAAAACACATCTGTGTGATTACTAATTTTCCTAGTCCAAAGACAAGGCAAACTCAACCCCCTCTAGATGTGCAGGACTGACAGGTTTTAATGCTTCATTCTTTAAATCTTTGAACTCAGTAATAAAAATGAGATTTCCTATCAAGATGAGCACCACCACCCTTCCTGCCTAGTCCATATCCGTATATGCACACAGACTTCATGTTTACCATGACAGGGAGAAAGATCCAACTATAAATTTTCCCTGGCTGAGTAAGACCTCTTAGATAATGATGATGTGAACAATGTTGGATTCAGTGTATAGTCTCTGCATCTCCATCACAAGCTTCCAGCAGTGTTGTTCGGGACTGATAACTGAATGAAGGTGAGCAAGTGGGAAAAAGAGACCACAGAACTGCCTTCTGCAAGCATTCAGCGCTCCTGCACGCTTTCGGATGTGCATTCAGTCCAGGATGTCCGTCTCAAAAGGCACCAGATGGTAGTAGGACAGGTTGGTGACATAGGCCTCTGGCTCCTCATCACTGAGGTCCGGCTCCCCCGCAAGGCACTCTCCATCATCATATCTAGGCACAGAACAGAGGAGGAGACAGTTACACTAGCTCCCATTTCAGCAATAAAAATGCAGAGAAATCACAGCAATAGAGCCTGATTTGTTAATATGCTGAACATAGAAAACAATTGCATCAGAATTCAAATCTGATCTCATCTGCGGTCTCCCAAAAAAAACAACAATTAATCAGAATGCACTTTAACATTTGTTCTTCTCTGAGGGTGTGGGCCAGGGAGAAAGGTTCCTGAATATTTAAGGTCAGTCTGAGTTATGAAGGTCATGGTTCAGGTTGTTGATGAATACTCCAGCTCTAGGCTGACTTCCTTCACTTCCTACTCACACCCAGGAAAGGAAATGCCTCCGGGCTCTTCCTGTCTGAAGTCGGACTCACTGACACTCAGACAATCGGCACATACATATGTGCAGCTAATATACCGCAGTATCTTAAATCACATCACCACTTGTCTATGATCTAACAGGAGGAATTATTTAAATGTTCAAGTGAATAAAAAAAAACACTCACGAATGGTCAGCTGAGTCAGTGGATGAGGGTCTCTCCTTCTCCTGGGGGATGCTTTCATCAAACACAATGGTCTCTGTATTGGCTAAACAGAAGCCATTGGATCTCATGATCTCTGCAACAAGCCAGGAGCAGACAAAATCAATGAATGTATATATCATATGGATCAGTATTACACATACAAAAAGAGTAGATTCACACACACACACACACACGCACACGTGTGTTTATAGTTGTTGAGACTCACCAGAAATTTTGACTGGACTTTGGAAGCAGGGCTGTATCTTGTGAATATTATCATTCCTTAGGATTTGATCAAGTGGGGAACGTTCAAAGAAAGTGAGCACAACCTCTGACCTGGAATACTATAGAGAAAGACAATGGCTGAGTTCCTGTTTAAAACATTTTGCAGTGTAGGCATAATAACATGCTGAAGTCTATCCGCCTGTGTAGTATGCAGTGTCTCAGATTTTGGGAAAAAGGTTCTTCAGTGGTATTGTTGCGATATCCTCTCTTTTCTGATTCAGTGTAGGCTAACTACGGAGGCTTTTATTTTTGTCCTTCAAGAGCACCAAATTAGTGAATGAAAAATTGCATACCTTCCAAGGCAAGTTGATGGCATTTTTCAATAACCTCTCCACTTCATTCAGCTTCACTTCAATGTCACTTGCTTCCTTAATTTTTACGAGCCCTGGGAAACAAGAGATAGCAAACAATACAAATACTGATATTAACCTCACAATGAGCAACAAAGGACTGTATTAATGGCCTTGTCTACTCTATATTGCCTGATCAGATCACAGAGAAGTTCAGTGCTTTAGTTTAACACAATATCAATTAACACTATAGCCTCAGGTGCTGGCTGACATTCCAGTAGTGCTAACCTTTGTTTTCACAATAACCACTTGAATGCTGCCATTTCCACAAGCAAACAAAAAAAAATAGTTTCATTCAAGGTGGCACAATAGCAAACCATTTTGTTCATATGATTATTTGCTGACAAAACTCTTATAATTAACACCCAATGATATAGTGTGTTAGTGTGTTATAGTGTGATAATACAATAGTGTGTTGGTATGTTATAGTGTGTTAATAGTGTTTTAAGGCAGCAACTTTGCCCATCTCTAGGTAACACATTTAGAACATTTATGTTCATGTTCACCTCATGTTCTCTTGAGCTCATTGAGCTCATCACTCTATTGCATGAAATGTGTCACTGCTGAACATGGCAACTAAAAATATTCTGGACCTGAAATCCACATGATTCAGAATAACAGAGAGACAGCTGAGAGCTATTAGCTCATACACCCCTGTGGTTAGGCTAGAGATGAGCGATGACGGTAACAGTGTCGGTGACGCAGGAGAGTACAGAGTTCATCCTAACTCAGCCCCCTATAGCCACACAAAGAAACCTCACCAAAAACCACAGCGAAACCTGACATGCAATGAATATGGAAACACAGATGCAACAAATGACTACTGTGACCCTATAGTCACAGTAGTCATTTGTTCATAGAAAAGCATTAATTATTTGCTTATTCAACACAAAAATAACGATTTTAATGATTTTAAGTCAAATCATTTGACAAGTTTAGAATGTGTGTAAACAATAGGGTGCAGTCATTAGCCTACAACTAGGCAACTGAGGTGTCAGACATGATTTCCAGTCTGAACTATACAACAAAAACACAGCTGTCCAGCAGACACTAGACATTAATCCTCTCACAAAAATACAAGTCTGCTCATTCAAGCTGGTGTGTGAAGATGACCAATGTCTGGACACAGGATATGGTTAGAGATCAACAACAGGAGCTGTAGCCAAGACAAAAACACGCCTCTTTCTGATCAGGCAACATGGAGATAACACTGGTTAGTTTAGACAGCAAACCAACAGTAATAACAACCAAAAGAAATCACAAATAGCTACCCAGTTAGAACTTCCTGAGAAACAGACATCTTCCTGTAAATACTTCAGTCTACATTCAGAAACAGCATGTTGTATCTTTTGCTCTTCCCTCTTACTATCTCTCTCTTTATCTCTCTCTATCTTTCTCCCTCTTACTCTCTTAATACATATATATATGTACCGTATACATGTACACACACTGGCAGATTTCAATTGTGTACTTGGATGTATAATAATTTAAAACCCCAAGTCTCGAACTTGCAAAAAGCTGCCATCATTCATCAAACTGGAGCAAACACTCTCAGTCCTGATGACAGCAGCTCCAGCATCGCATGCTGTCCTCAAATGGACACAAATCGGTCCTCAGCAGGAGCTGTATTGGCTCTCTCTAAATATGCCCTTAATCTAAGCCTCACTGATCAAACAAAGTCAGACAGGTATGTGTGGAATGTGAGAGTGGAAAAAAATGTTTCATCAATGTTTCAAAATTCTCATCAGCTGGAAAGAATAGCAAAAAAGACTTGAGGGTCCAAGACCAAATTGTTCACATCATACGGATTTCTGTACTTGTACATTCCCATGACTTGATCTGTACACATATAAAATGACCTTGCTGAGTTAAAATCTAGCTTGTGCCTTTACAGAGAGCCTTTGTACACTGCAGATGAGCCATCAATGAAGGTAGGGCTCTTTATAAGTTTCCAACCATGACCTCTTGGTTATGCTACAACCATTATGACATCTTGTGAACATAATAAAGTCTTTCTAAATCATCTAGCACATGGGGAAAATATGTAATTTTATTTCACTCTGCTATTTTGGCTACTATGTCTTTCTTCAACCTTGCTTGCAGGTATATTTTTCTCATGTCATCACATACTGGAATGCATTAAAAGGCTGGTCACACCAACGTTAATAAACAGAACTGCAACTGCAACATCTTACATGTTTTAACATGTGCAAGTATAGTATGTCAGCAACACCTTCAATGTATAAATAGTTCCTTTAATTTCAGACAAGCGTGTCTTTCTGTCAGTGGGCAAATTCTTTTATCCAATTTGCAGTGTGCAAGCCAAGCCATCTGATAAACACTAGAAGTGCATGGGAGTTAACAAAGGAGGAACCATATTTGCTTAGTCATGGACTTTGTTGCAGTAATCCAATGTCACTGTCGCTTGTCGCTTAACTGTAACTGATAAAAGATCAGTCCTGACTGACTTCTTGTTGGTGTAGATTCTTGCAAGTTGACATGAGAAAGCACATGACAAAGTGTTGCCAATCCTCATATGAGTGTAGAGTGCACACAGTAGCTGGGTTTCCATTCAACTCAGTTGCATTCCATTGTTGCATTAACATAAATTCAGCTCAATACTACGTGTATTGGAAGACAAAGAGCAGTATGTGTATTTTTAACCATTGTATGGTGTTCATGTTTTTGTTACTCAGCCAGTGTTTGTGGGTCTGGTGGACCCGCTCCATTTTTGGGTTTTTATGTTAATAATTAATCAATTTCTTAGAAATATTTAATTTTTTTGCTAACAGTTTACTTGCGCTTACTGCTGTCTGCCTTGGTTTTACTATAAAAACACAAAAAGCTGTTTTTCTCAGTTTGGTGTTTTTGCACTTACTGCTCTTTGGCTTTGTAGGGCAGAAATTCTATATCCAGTTGTGGATTAAAATGTAATGTCGACAGGACAACATCTATGGATAAAAATGCGGTGAACGCATATGCAAATGAAACAGTTTCTCTTGAATTTAAGATGTTATGCCTTATTCACATTAATGGTTAATCCACCTTTTTCAAGGTAATCCCATTTATAATGACAATATAGGACTCATGCAACTTTGCAGGTGATTCCAAAAAAAGTTTCTTATTTCTATTAACTACATGTGCAATAACAAGTTGGATAGAAACCCAGCAAGAGTTCCGTTGGTCTCTCAATTGTTCAGCTGACGCCATAGATTCCTGGAATCATTCTGTCAATAAATACCATCTAGGACTCTATCCAGACCACTTCACTCAGCATCAATGTCTTAAGAACACTGTGCTGATAAGTTTCATAGCCATGCCATGGGAACATTTTTCATTTCCTCTTACCCAGCCCAGACCAAGTGTCCATTCCACACCCTCTCAGAATGTCACATGGGTCTGATGCACAGGTCTTCTATAGAAAAACACTGTGGGATGGATATATTTAGAATCCTACTCCCTCTCTCCAGATCCTCAGACCAGCACTGTGTGTCACCCTTTGCTGATGGCGGGAGGGGGGGGGGGGGGGGGGGGGGGGGTTAGGCTACTTAATAAGAATGGTGACAAAAATGAAAAGTTTTATTTTACTACAGTTGAACTATATCATGCGAACTACAGAGGAAGGTAGGACCATAAAAGGCTGTGGTATTTTTTTGATGGCTAACTGGACACAGACAAAAGCAGAGATGCTACTGAAGTTGCACATGCTTGGTCCTACTGGGATAGGTATGCACCCTGAGTCTGAGCTTGATAACCAGCTAAAAACAACACTCAGGGAAATTTAACTAAAGCTAATTAGCATGTCTGTATGAAATGTTGTGACTGATCAGAGGAGTGGACAGAGTTCATGAGACAGCAGCAGGATATAGAAATATAGATAGATAAATTATTTCACCACAATCAGTGATCAGCGATACTCTGCAGTAGCCTATAGGTTTCACCATACCTGAGATGGATTATTCTGGTTACCCAACAGTCATCTTCAACTAATGCCTTCATTTCAAACAATCCTCGTGGCCATGCGATGTTGCAGAGCACAATTAAAACGCTCACATTTTAGGATGGGTTACACCATGCAGACTAACTCCAGGTGTCATTTCAACAAAATGCTGCACAAATAAAGATCATATCCAAAAGAAAAAATAATTCAGATTAGAAGGTAATTTTTCCTCCTTCATTAAACAATATTTTAAAATAGCAATATGTGTTGAATATTGTAAATCTTTATACAGAGGAGAAAAATCAACACAGATGCAAAGAAAGGCATTGGCTTTAAGACCTGCCAATCATACAGGGTTTTGGATGGTCTAAACCAGGAGTCTCCAACGTGTAGCTACCAGCTTGACACCTGGTTAAGAGTAGCTCCTTAGAGGGTCAAAGGAAATCTAAGTAAATAGGCACAACTTGTTTTAAACCAGTGCAAATCAATTTAAGCCCAGTCTGGTACAGAATGCTCACAATTTACTCTCTGATGAGAGTTGGTATGTGCAAAAGGTAATTTTATCAGTAACAAAATAAAATGTCATGTAGTATGCCTCTAGCCACGACTTTGTCAAAGTAGTTCTTGAAAGATGATTGAACCTCTAATCTGAGCAACATTTGAGAATAATCTGAGGTATTGTCCCTAGTCCTTTAGGTTTTCTCTTCTTGTGTCTGTATTTCCATGCATTAGGTCTATTCAAACAATCTCTTTTTGAAGCAGAATGTGCCATTGAGATCAAATTACTTTTCAAGACTAGAATAGGCTACTGGCTGACAGAAACCATGTAATTCATCTCTGAAGTGAATATCTGGCATTGAAAGGCAAAAATGTTACTCCTGGGAGAACCCTTACAGAAAGACGTAGCCTAGGCCTAAACATGTTTGTGCCAGGTAGCCTATGTGTTCATTTTTAAAATAGTCCTATAAGCTATTGCATTTGGATTGCTCACCCACGCTGTAGCCTATAGTTTTGTGGGGTTTATTTTGACACAACTATGAATACAACCAAAGCAACAAAAAAACATACCTTCTATCAAGGACGACTTCGACAAGGTTCTTCTGTCCTCAGGAAAACATTCCAAAAGCCTTTTAAATAATCTTCCGAAATCGGAATAACTTCTGTGTAAGTATAAAACGTTTCTGTCTGACCACTCAGTCCTAATTTCAAAGAACTCCTCTTCCTCACCCTGTTGGTTTATAATAAGTCTTCGGATTCCGTTAACCCAACAATCTTTCACAAACATGTTGACCAAAGATGTGCCCTCGAATATCGCCGATGCCATTCTGAAGCAGTCAGTCCCACATCGTGCGTCTAGCTGGCACTCTTGTCAAACTGAATAGCCAAATCAAAACACTCTTGCCCATTCGGCAAGGCGCGGCCAAGGCTTTGCCCCAGTTGAATGTTAGCAAAAGTGAAGTTCCACCTATAAGCTAACCTTAAACTATATCGACGTCCCTAGGACAAACTCCACTTTGGAGACGCAATGGTGAAAACAGGCTATTCTAAACGTGGCACTAACTGCTGACCGAGACACAACCTTTGGACAAGTTGATTTTCACTGAAAAATCCTTCTTGCTCTCAAACTTTTTTCGAAGCTTTGCCTATAGACTATTGCTTGTTTACTTCGGTCTTCTGGTGCTATAATGTCATGTTGAGAAAGACGAATCACTGGTTGTCACAGTTTTGTTGTCTCGCGTTCAGAAATAATCAAGTATTCCCATCAGCACTTGTGGTCCATGAGCGTTGTGTTGCTGGTCACATTAGAAGGCAAGTTTATGGCTTCCTCTGCAAGAGTCAACATTTCCCCCTCCCCTGCTTCCTTCTCGCTTCCAGTTGACTCTCCACAGCGCTATGCAAGGAATGCATCACAACATTGTCCTGCGTGAAAAGTTTGTTTGTAATAAGTGAACGCACCAGTTAAGCATAATTTGACAATTGTCAAAAAGGCAATTCTCTATTCTCGCAAATCTTTAATTTGATCTTTTCTTGATACGATCTAAACATTGTTCTTAAACTGAACTTTGAAATCAATGTGTCTTCCTGCTGTCTTAAAAGTCGATTTCCAATTTCTGGGTAAAATTGACAAAACCATCCCACTGGTTAAACATACAACAGGGACATGGTTCCCTGGAGTTTTAAGTGGTCCTTGTTGGCAGGGTAAAACATACTTCTGACCTTTAGTTTGTTGGCAGGTGATGTGACCGACGATACCACATGATCTCTCAATTTTACTCCCTTCCTTTATGTTTTCATAATTTTAGCTAAGTAGGGTAGGCTACTTTTTGTTTGTAATATTTTTTTCTGTGGTATATCGATAGGGATCATTAAAGCATCTGCCAAAAAAACAATATTGTAATCTACTTCAAGACAAGTGCAACTGGTGGATTCTCAACAATCTTTTAAGTTGGTCTGGCTGCTGGTATGCAAGACATATCCAAATGTTCTGCTGATTGGTTGATTTGTCAGATAGATTATTAGTTGATTATAACTAAAGCTTATGTCATTACATGAAGAATAGGACATTAATAACATTGTTAAACACTTATTGTGGTTGAAGTGGTCAGTCTATTTGAGTCTGTTAATGGCCAGTAGGCCAAAAGCCAGAAGAATAATAGAAGTTCATGAGATGAATGCTCTCTTAAATTGATCACCAAAACACATCAGACCTTATAGTTGATTTCATTGGAGATTGCACTAAAAATGGATAATATTAAACAAGTAATAAAACAGATATAGATACAGATACAGGTCATAACTGTGAAATTGTTGCTGTATCCAGAATTTACTAAATGAGTACATGGGCCAAGACAAAAAAAATGAGGTGGCCCTATTTCAAATGCAATGGGATCAGGAAGTTTTACACCAATGACACTATATTCCTATATCCTGACACCATGAGAGAAAACAAATGGAATATATTTTGCTTGTTTATGCAACAAAGTAAAATCATTCTGCACTTGTGAATTGATGTATGGATGAATCAGTGGCGTTGACATTGAATAGGAAAGACACTGGCAAATCGTAATGAACCAAAAAATAAACACAAATAAATGCAAAAGTAAATAGTCTGCACATTATTGCATATAAACAATGTAGGTTGACTACAAATTAGATTTTCTTATCTGTTTTTCAGATTTCATGTAAAGGGCCAACACTCTGTAGCAGGTTATATTTCCATGCATATTACATTCCATTAAAGTATTTCTTAACTGGACTGTCCTTGGGACTGACAATTTTATCATTTCTAATGTGCCAGTGAGGTACAAGCAAAACTGAATGTATTTATAAATTAATGAGAATATTAACATAAACAGGCCACAGGAGACATATTGAACAGCCAACGCACTTAAATGTGAGATTCTGCAATATTTTAGCACAGTTTCATTTTTCTCTAAAATTGTAGGCATCTCCTGTTGACTGATTCCTTTCTGCCTCCTTAATACACAAACCCGGTCTCAAAAGGAGGTATAGGTGTAGAAGGTGTACACTTAAACCTCCCCAGCCTTGTTTCTATTTAGAGCTCAATGCATGTCACCTTACTACATGTTCCCTTCTAAGGCACATCCCTGTCCTGTCTCTCCAATAATGAGCTGTCTGTGGAATCTTAAAAGTGATTTCATCCACAGATTTGCTGTGTAATTGTGAAGGGAGCTAAGAGGCTTTGGATGTCATATTTCCCCCACAAAATATATATAAATAATTGCCGGCAGAATTCTCCAACACTTCCAGGTCCTTCCAGTTCTAGTAATGCTCTGGTAGTTTACTTAGCAAACGATTATCTAAACAAGTATTTACACACATAAAAATATAGTGTATAATTTAATCATAAGAGCCATTTAAACTTATTTAAAATAAATGTAAATAATGAACATTTCTAAACCATGGCTGCATTTTAAAAAATCTTATGAGATAGACAGACATAATTTCTGACATAATTTCAGACATTCATCACTACTATAAAATGGCATTGGCCATATGTGCTGGGAATTCTCCTATAGGCTTTAGTCCACTCATGCCATACTGCCAAGAGCCATGCTTTGACATTAGGCTTCAGGTTCTTGCACCGAGGTCATTAAAGATATAAAGACAGAGCATTAGCAGGAACTGAGTAAACAAAGATGGCATCTGCTAGGAGAAAGAGGCATAAAGAACATCTGCAGCCATCTTTTTTTCCCCTGTCCCTCAGAGGTAAGTGGGAGAGGGCTTCATCCACCATTACCCTCCTAGCAGAGCAGCAGCAGGGGCAGCCGGAAGTCATGAGAAGAGCCATAACTCTCTCTCACACAAAGCCTCCTGGATGGCTGTGGAGAAGGAGGAGGAGGAGGGGAGGTCGGGAGGAGAGTCTAAAAACTATAGAGAGCGTTTTTGAGTTGGTAATTAACTGTGGTTGCCATTGTGAAGCATCTGCTAGACATGTTTTATGGGTCAGCTTTACAGTGCCTGCCGCCTGTTCTATTAAAAGGAGACCAGCAGTCTGGACATCACACATTCAGCACTAATTCACGACAACCTGTCAATCTGACCCGTCAGCACTGCACCCCATGTCTTTGTGTATCTAAAAAGCAATTTGACAATATAAGTACTCTGAGGAAATACACTTGTGCACACACTTGTCTGCATTAACAGACTGAAATGTCACATGTTTCTACAGAAAGATCTAAAAACTAATCACAAAGCATTTAACTGTTAAACACATTTCAGTCACCAACTATTGAGAGGGCCTGTCCAATATCAACCCCACAGTGAGCCTTAAACATACTGTATATACATTGTTTAAGTATTGATTACAGAAAGTGTAGGTCCATGTTTAGATCCATGTGCATTGAACATAGTGTGCTTTACAACGTTTTCAACCTGCACTAATGGAAAAGCTAATGGCAAAACAGGATGCATTATCATGTCAACCCTTTGAACATTGGGGTAAGCTTGAGCACTTTCTTGTGCTTAATAACAGTTTGCTTCTGTAGTGTAAGGCGTACAGTTTGTACTGACATCAAACATCTGTTACTTGATATTAAAAGGAATTTGTTCCTTACTTGATATTTAAGGAATGTGTTCCTCTATCAAACAATGGTATATCAAACATCTAATTTGCATTTTTGTGATTCACTATCCCCAACCCATTTCAGGCTTTTAGATTAGAGGCTGTCACCACCTCCTACACAGGCAGTTGCAGTTTGCATGTCAGCATTACCAGAGTTGGTTGAAGTGAAATGATCCTTGGTAGCATTATGCCACAGAAAAGAATATTTGACAAACATAAACAGAACTGTCAAACATGGGCATGAATCACAGTAAACAGTTGTTCTGCAGGATTGTGCTGGCCTGTGATTAGTGTAGGCTTAATGCACACTTAGCAGTTTCGTCCTTGCACAGAAGACAATGGCTGAACAATATTAAAGACTCCAAAAGTCTGGAAGGATGTACAATATAAGGTTGTCTGGAAGTGTTCCATTTATAGAAAACCACAGACGGTCTGTCTATTAAAGCAGTGTCAGAGTGACACACTCTGTCACACAGTGTTAGATAAACACTCATATTTACACAATTTATTGAGTGTTTTTAGTGAACAGTGTTGTGAATGTGAATGGTCCTGTTAACTGCTAATTAAAATATGGTAATGAAAGCTCACCCATGAGTCATGGGTCACATTTCATAAGTTATGAATAACCTCTTCTGACCACTAAGAATAGGATAGTCCTGTGTCTCAAAGAACATCTATTTTCTGCAAACCGAAGCAAAGAGGAAATCGGTATAGAGAAGTGTAGTCCTTTGTCACATGTTCAGACTATGTCACTTGGCCATGTTGGCATACTCTGCCTAGTGGTAGTCGGTGGGTTTGCTCCAGAGTTCTGTGGCAGGCACAACAGATGCTAATCAAAACCAGGTACATAAACAGCTTCTTTCCACACTCATCATTCTCCTGAACTGCTGAGAAGTTGAGTCATCCCCACTGGTGTCCTTCATTCACCCACTTTTCAAACACACACTTTTCAGGTACCTTGCACACTTTATTTATGCACATACTTTTTAAATTCCAAATCCATCTTTGACACCACATTGCACTTTTATTATGAATTAGTCTTGTATGTTATTGTGTCCCATTTGCTTATAGTGTGGAGGTGTAATAGACAACAATCTCTTATGTACACCTCTACATGCTATACAGCAATTTGATGAATGTATAGTCAAATTCCTTGTGATTCTGATGGGCATCTAGATGACCTGCAACAACTCAGTTGTAACTGTATATTAACGTTGACTTTAATTGTGAGGCAATGTTTTTAACGTGTGAAGGTCATTTGGAAGGCTACAGTGTAGGCCATGCCAATCACCATTTATCACAGCAACTACATTAGAAGTTTATGCTGCCTTTGCAAATTGTTAATGAAACTGGAAGATGTATGCAAATAGCCTCACATTGTACCACTCATTAATTTGGAGATATTTTTTTACAAGCTCCCTAGTTGACCATATTAACAAAATATTAGGGAATGATTTTATCCATTGCATAGCATTTCTGACAGTTAAGACAATTTAGTTTGGCAAAGATATGAAACATTTTTATTAATAAAAGTAATGTTACACTCAACGTGTTCATTTCATTCAGTGTCCTTCACAACCCAAATGAATGAGTTTCAACCCCAAAGTGGAAACCAAAGGCATTTATTCCTTTAGAAGAAACAAACATTGATGGTTTGCATTACGAAAGTGGTAACTGTGGAATATATACAACACGTAATGCAAACAGTGGGGGGTGAGCCGGGGCAGAGCTTGGGGATGTCCTTTTAATCGCTTTACATTTTACACACGCAAATCATGGAGGAGGCACTTGGACAAGGATGCCCATTGTTGAGATGTCAATAACTTTGCCAGACGAAGCACGGCCAGTCAGTCAATGGCAGAAAAGTACACATCTTGAACTCTACAGACATGGAGGTCACAAATGGGATGGAATAGAGTTGTCTACCAGCCTTGCCAAACAAAGAAGCATATGGCAACTCTCAACAACAGGAGAAGGGGGGGGGGGGGGGGTTCTCTGAGCATACTGGCCGAATCTATAGCTTTGCTAGTGCTTAAGAAGCAAAGCATTCTGAACTTTTCAAGCCCAAAGGAATCTCTGAATAAGGGGGAAGCAACATGGAACCTCCTCCAGTTCCCTAGGACATCCCTGAAACTGCACTTGTCACTTAAAGACCTTTTTGCTGTGAGTAGTGACAAGCCATCTTGTGAAGTTCTGCCAGTCTTAATGGGAGACAGGCCCTCCCTATGATCAGTACTTAAACAGCCGTCCATCGAGCCACGTCAGAACTGTACACGTACACCATTAAACATTATGTTCTTCAGACACTTGGAGAACAGTGTCGCCCCCCCCCTCAAGGCTGTGAAATGAACAAACAACTTTGCTGAATAATCTGAAAAACAAAGCCTACACTGACATATTTACAATAAAAGTTTGCTTGCTTTAGCGCAACATAATGGAAATCAAATCGCAAGGATCTTAGAAATAAAAAAGGATGACATTTCATTTGCCATTTGGTTGGATTACCCGACAGAATGATCCACATCTTGGAGCATCTTGACAAACGGTACAATGTAATCCAGGTAGAATGCATCTACTCTCTACAGAGAAATATGTGGACTTGGTGTAGGTGTATCAACTGAACATTCAAATGGATTGCTTCATACCATTCAACCACTCCATCATCTGAATCAGGTCAACTGCAGGCTTAGGAGCCATCAACTCCAAAAGGTCCCCTTCAGGCCTAACTAAAAAAAAAAAAACTTGTGATGGATCAGGTCTGTTGTGATTCTGCTGGTATGTGCTCAGAGGCTGCCTGAAGGAGGAGGAAAACAGAGCTGTATGGTCTCCTGTGTATGCAGGTATGGTCTACAGGTGCCAGTAGTCTAGATCTTCTCCTGGATGAAGGGGTGCTGGAGGGCCTGGTTGATGCTGATGCGCTTGGCTGGGTCCAGCATGAGAGTCCCATCCAGCAGGTCTTTCAGCTGCATCACCTTCTTCCTCATCTCCTCAGGAAGCCTCTGACCTCCAATCATGTCAGCCAGCAGGTCCTTGGTGGGGTTGATGGTGCTCATGACAGTGACTTTCTCCTATTAGTTGCAAAATCCACAGATACTGACCGTTTGTCACAGATAAAACAAAAATCAAAAGTTTGAAGGCTGGACAAACAATAAAGACTTACCCTCTCGGTCACTTTATCCACCTCAATGTACAAAAAGTTCAAGTTCTGGTCAAAGTGTTGATCTTTAAAGAGGCCCTTCCGGATCATCTGCGATAGAAATGTATTACATTTACATATGTTGGGTGTGTTTTGTGTATGTCTACATTCATATGCGTAATTATGATTAAACCACCCTCATAGCTAATGCTATAACATTTACCAATGCAAAGGTAACTTTATATTCAGAACACATTTCTGCGATACAAAACAAATACCTTATTGGGCATTTTGCCCTTGACGTCCATGGCCAATTTAATCATGTGGTTGTTGGAGGAGCCTGGGAATAGGATCTTGCCTGTGTAGAGCTCATACAAAGTGCAACCCACTGACCACATGTCGATGCCATAATCATATGGTTTCCCGATGACTGCCCAGAGAAACACCACTTAGAGTTAATCAAACGTTACAGCAGCAGCTCAGAATAGAATTTGTGTTGCTATAAATTCAATCTGAATCATTTCAATAATACTAAATGGATATACAATTTAATATCTTCTTCTATCAACTTCAAATACGGTATGTACACATTCATTTTAAGAACATATCGGCTCATACTATAATGCCATTTAGTTGCCATCGGCCTTTTTGCAGTTTATCACAAAACCCCTGGCTGTCTCTGGTGTGCAATGGTGGAGGTGTGAGGTTTCAGATGGAAAGCTTACTAATCTCAGGTGCTCTGTAAAACCTGCTGACAAGGTAGGGGGTGATGTCATTGTCTGCAACGTGAGAGGCCGACCCAAAATCGCAGAGCTTCAATATGGTCTTGGACTCATTCACCTGAAATTGAAGAGAGGGAGAAAAAAAAAGGACGGATTCGAATGAACAGCCCACAGATTATATGGTAATTTTTCCTAGGTACACCTCCAAGACTCACCAAAATGTTGTCTGGTTTAATATCAGCATGCAGAATGTTGCAGCGCTTGAGCAGCTTGAGAGCCAGGAAGAGCTGCTGGCTGTAGGAGCGCACGGCTTTGATGTGCAGGCCCACGTCTTTACCGTACTTTTTCAGCACCTCCCGGAGATTCATACTGACACACAAACAGGACAGAAACGGCTCATGTAAATAGCTCAATAGACACAAACCAGAAATAAGAGCTTTACACAATAACTAATCTAATCTACAAAACTATTGTAGTGAGTCACAGAACAGCAGCAGGTTCTAATATCTGCCTAATCAATACGAGACACAGACAGACGTATGTGTACCGCCATGTTCAAACACAGACACTAATATATAGTGATCCTTAGGGAAATGGTTAAAACAATATCGAACACAGGGTTTTTATTGCACACCTGAGTGGTTCAAACACCAGACACAGATGCTGTTTGTGGTCAAAGTGCCGGAACAGACGGAGACAGTGGAACTTGTCATCCGGATCAGCATCATTCAGCTTCTTCAAAAACTCCAGTTCCTTCAGACCCGTCTTGTGCCTAAAGGGGGAAAAGAAAAATGGATATGAAGGAACAGCATTTTATAATGGGACAGATGCTCTCATTTTTGAAGTCTTGTAAGGTAAAACTTGTGGCTTCTGTCTGTGCTTACATGAGTTCATTGTTGCGAATGATCTTGATGGCGACATCTTGGCCCGCACGGGCCTGGTCTCTGGCGCGGATCACGTTGCTGAAGACCCCCTGACCCGTGTAGCCATACACATCATACCGCTTATCCAACATCTCACCAATGTTCACACCTGTGCAGAGTCAACACATGTCAACAAAGCCACTAAACATTTTTAATGACTAAATGTGTATTTGAAAATACCGTGATGAAAATGTTTTTAATGTATACTTTATATAAATATTTTAAATATTTCCTATACATTTTATACATTTCCTGTTTTGGAGGGGATGGAAAAGAGGTGTCTTAAGTCTAACCATAACTCCTCCTAGATAAACACCAAATTCTTTCAGCTTCTCAAAAAAACTTCTTTGATTTATAATGTAATAGTTTTCATTTTCTGAGGTTTGACTTACGGTAATAGCCTTCAGCATCTGTCCAGTTGTCCCTGAGGTTGGGGTTTTCCTTGAAATCTTTGCCAATGCCTGCTGCCCTCAGCCTTGCACTCTGAGTAGGGGGGGGGGGGCAAGGAGAAACCATGTTAATGCAGTGCAAATAGAGTTCACAGTACAGACAGACCATCAGGCGCTCTTATCTTTATCCCAATCCCATTAACAAGCAATGATCAGGGTACATGTTGACATTAACACTGCTGTAACAGAAACAAATTACATTTCTATGCAGTTCTAAGTTTAAGACATAAGAAGAATTAAAAGTGAGCGGAAACATTTCCGAAATGCACACAGATTAACCACGACTCACATCAAAGTCTGCAGCAAACATGTCATCTGACTCTGTAAACATGTCAGGAGCTGACGGCTTCTTTGGGTTTGATCCTATATTAGACAAAAAAAATCATGTCAGTCAATCCTATAGAAGTTCTTTGTTTCTAAGAACACACAATTGCAAAGTCTCAAAGCTAAAATGAGAAGGCATGTACTAAATGCCCACTGCTTTGTTAACCACCCTCTATCTGAAGCCATAACAAAGAAACAATTGTTTCCAACAGAAAATGTTTCTTTGTGTGGATGGCCTTGCAGTCAGCAAGCAGTGGCTGCACAGCATGTCGTACAGTAAAGGTTTCGACTGGCACAAATCACATCTTATTAATCTATTGTGGCATCAGTGGTACCTTATTGAACAAAAGTCCCTTTGGTCCTATGACAACTCTCGCCACCCCCACCAAATCACCCAGCCACAACTGCCGCCACCCCACACGCACACATGGAACACTCAATAATAGTGATATGAGTAAATACAGTATGTATGACAAAATTGTGAATCAGCAAGCAAACCAGGACTGTAAAGCTAAACATGGCAAGACATCCTACCTAAAATTTTTAATTTGTATGATTTATGGTTATAAACTGGTGCTCCTCTAGCACTAATCAGGTGCGTAACCTGTGTGGTGTGACCTGTGGCACTGATAGAGAAACACATTTTTATAGTCATTAATATAAAATTATAATTTTTCTATTCCACATTGTGCAAAATTGTCAGCAAGCCCATCCATTATAAATGCATTAACACACACCACCACTGATCAATGTGAACTGAAAAACAGCCCTCTCTCTCACCATCTTTCTCCTGAGCAATGAGGTTGTGCTTGGCTTTGATGTTGGCCTCAAATGTGTTGAGGTTCTCGCGCTCATACTCCTTCACGTCGGCGGCCACGCGCTCCAGGATATCGTCGGGCGACGGGGAGCGGCTGCGCGTGCTGCTCTGGGGGCTGCTGGGCTCTGAGGCCATGGAGCCCATGTTACTGTCCTCATTGCCTGCCTTGTATTTCTACATGGGCCAGAGGGGACAGGACAGACTTAACAAGATGGGCCACAAAGAGACATGATGTACAACCGTAATCAGTTTTTAAAGCGCTGATGCAAACTGTGTGTAGAACTCGAGGAACATAATCAGTGTAGAACATGATCAGCATAACAGACACACACTAGATTTGTAACTATGCGTTTTCAGAAGCTACAAAGACTCATGTTTAAGCCTAACATGTGAGTCTACTGACCTGTACGATGGCCAAGCGCTGCTGTCGCCTCTGCTCGATCAAAGCTTCCTCATCCTCCTCTTCAGCATCATAGTCCTCCACCCTGAAGGAACGACACCTCATTGTTACTTACAAACAAGTGGGATGCGTCTTGAATGGCCTGACCAGCTGGTTATGTAGTTGTGCATCTTTTCATTCCACCTACAGTTCCTCAGAGGAAGAGTCCTGATCCGCCTTCATGCCCTCGGAGAGGCTGCCCTTGAACTTGTCCTCGTCTCGGCTCCTCCGTCTCCTTCGCTCACGCTCTCGAGATGTGGACCGCCGGGAAGGCCGTAACCGACCAAAACGGTCCCGGTCACTGGAAATAGTCAAAATAATTATTAACTCCTTTACTTATGTAAACATTTTTTTCAGGCACAACCACATGATGGAAAGTACAATATGCCATAAATTGCTTTGTCTGATGACTCCATTGACTTTATCTAAATATGCTCAATTGTTTAAATGGGAGAAGGATGGAGAAGCTTGTTGTAAAAACATTTCGCTCACCCGCGCCTCAGTGGAGACCTGCTTCGCCTGCGTGGAGAAGAGCGTGACTGTCGCCGTGGTGACAGAGACCTCCGCCTCAAGGGGGAGCGGCTTACGCGACGTCGAACAGGGCTGGTGTCACGCGATCTATCTCTACCTGAGACACCATCTGCCCGGCTTCGTTTTCTGCAAGTGCAGGGCAACAATGGATAAACAAACAGTGAGAAAAAACCCTACAGTTAATAGTGATTCACAATTAGTCAGATTACTAGTGATTCAAATAATTTTACAGACGTAACATGAGAACTAGACACAGCAGTTTCAATATAGTCCTAATTGATAATGAAATATAGACTATGTTTCTACTACACCAGTTTAATAAATGAATCTGCTAGAACAAACCCTTTCAGGAATGATATAAACACCAACTGAAATATCAGTTTGCAAGCATCAAAAAACTCCAAATATTTTTAGGTCCATTGATACAATAAAACTATTTTAGGGGTAATTTTACTAAGGGGAAGAGAGTGGGAACACCCATTTTGCGTAAAACAGCACATTAGGGGGAAGAAATGTTTCATACCTGGCAGGTGAAGAGTCTCTCCTGCGTGTCTCTGGAGACCGGCTTCTGCCCCTCCTAGGCGGGGACCTTGTTCTGGCGGGGGAGTTTTGCTTGCTCCTGTCTGCTGCTCCAGATGAGGGCTGATGCGAGTGGCGGTCCCTGTGGCGCGGAGAGGAGCTGCGACGGCGTTGGGGGCTCGGAGCTTGCCTGTGATGCGGGGAACGGTTCTCCTTTCCAGACGACGTGTCTTTGGATGGGGACTTGCCAGGCCTCTTGTCCCTCTCTCTCTCCCTCTCTGATTCCGAGCGGCTGGGGCGTCCATCTCTGGAGCGGCTTCTTCGGCCGCGCGAAGTCGACCTGCGACTGCTGCTGCTTGGCTCTGTCTGGTGCCGCCGCTCATCTGGGCGGGGAGACGATCGTCTCTCAGACCTGCCCTTTCCCTCTGCTCGTTTATCAGAAGGTGAACGCCTGTGTCCTGCCGGGGACAAAGACTTTTTCTGACGATCCCTGGAACGGCCGCGGCTGCGCGAGCGCTTCTTGTCTTTGGAACCACTGCGGTCCTTGCCACGGTCTTTGTTTGAGTCACTGCCGCTAGTGCCCTTTGTTGCTGTGGTCGCTGATGCCGAGGTCTTTTCCGGTTTGGTATCCCGGCTACTCCTCTCTTTGGATCTGCTTCGGCTGCGCCGTTTTGAGCCTATTTTGCCTGCATCAGACGAGTCCTTCCGGCTTTTGCCGGAGCGGCTGCCTTGGTCCTTGGGAGAGCGGGCTTTGCCTGAGCTGACCCTGTGACGTTGCTCGCCATTCCGCGTCCTGCCCTCTCCTCCCCCAGCATCCTCCTCTGAGCCAGAATTGTAACCCTGCAAGATGAGGCCCATGCCAGACTGCACTTTGCCCTCCATCAGTTGGCTGTCCAACTCAGCTTTGATAAGTGCTCTCTGTTTCTCCAAGTCTTCTAGAAGGGCTCGGTCATCCAGGTTGGGGTTAGCTGAGCTTGGAGAGCCATCTGCTTTTTCTGTGCCCCCAGCAGTAGGGGAGGGTGAAGCATCATCTTTGCGTCTGTGCTTCTTGTGCTTGTGTCTGTGTTTCCGCTTTTTCTCTTTCTCGTCATCTGTGGCATGCTTATGCTTCTTGTGCTTGCTGCGGTGCTTGTGTTTCTTCTTCTTGTGTTTGCTACTGCCGCTGTGATGCTTGGACCCCTCTTCGGCTTTTTTTCCGTTTACCTCAGCTCCAGCTGCCACTGACGCCTCTCCTTCATCTTCCTCCTCTTCTTCTGACATGTCACCGTTTTCGTCCTCACTCTTTCCAGGACTTTCCAAATCCTCTTTCCTGCCAGACATCAAGAAGATTAGAGAGAAAAACTCAACTGTTTACTTGAGTTAACAAAGACTGCTATATCTATTATACGGGGCTTTAAGCAGAAAAAAAACATTACATTGTCCGTGTCTATATATTTACAGGCAACTTTCTTTAGCATTAACGAAAAAAAAGTATTTCATCATAATACCGGGTGTAACACAGCACAGTAATGACATTAGGATACATCCCCTTATTTCTAAAAAAAAAAAAAAAAAAAAAAGCTAACGTTATCGTGAATGTAAGTCTGGACATCTATTTACTTTACATTCACTCAAGGGATGTAACGTTACTGATGGTTCATGGTCGTTGAACTTGCGAATGCTAAGTTTGGACAGGCGCGTCCTCCTCCTCCAAAACAAAAGTTTGGTCAACGATTTGTTAATCTGGCTTCAGCTAAGGTAAGTTCTCAAATCTACGTCTTCTATTTTTGTAAGAGTTACAAACGGTGGTCAAAATGAACGAGTCACATGTTGTAGATTAGCGCTGGAACAAACATTTAGATCCAGTTCACTAGACATGAATGAGGATTCTGCCAACATTCTAGGCTACATGTCGTGAACTAGCATTAGTCAACAAGCAATTAGCCAGTCACATACTCATGTCATATTTCGGTAAATATAGCCAGTGCAACACGGGGTAGTTGCATCTGCTGTAAGCACCAACAGAACACATAGACAATTAATAACATAAAGGTGGCAGATCTCTAGCCACTGAGTGTCGGTACATGGCGCCGTTATTCATGGAATCGTATCTACTGACGGTACCTAATGTTAGCAATTCTCCGTCAGTTTGACTAACGCTATATGGCTAAAATGCTAAGATAAGCTAGCTAGCTTGCAATACTAGCATAGCTGTAAAACTAATCTAAACAAATGGTTATAGTCACTATAAACTGAAATCAAGGGATTATGTCAGAGATTGATTTTAATCATCATATTTTGACAATATCAGTAGGCTAAACTAGAGTGTGTCCTACACGTGTTCTTACCCATTATTCAACCTCTCGCCTTGAATAGCCATCTCTACGTCGGCCATTTTCTTCAACTAGTGGCCTTTTTGTGGTTCTTCTATGGTTTCCCATTTAACAGTTGAGATGCTTTGAGATTTGTAAAATGTGTCGCCCCCACTGTCTTGGAGAGTAGATGCACTCTGACGACAGGAAACAGAATCACAAATAAATCACTTAATGGATTGGGTGAAAAAGTGTTTTAGCAAGGCATAAATAAATAAAAAATACACGTGTATTAGGTTTAGAATGATCCATTCTCGTGGACGTATAAACTATGCTCATATGGCATAAGTAACTATGCCAGTTAGGCCTACTTTATCTCATTGGTCATAATGAAATAAGGTGAATGCTATTTTATTAGTATCACAACAATCACAATAAAAGCATTGTCGTCTACTTGAGTGAGCAACTAGCAATCGAGAAGAGCAACTCCAAACACCACAACCCCTGACCCCACACCGCAACTACCAACTACAGCCGGAAGCCGTTTACAGCTCAAGTAAACCATCCAATGAACAGGGTTTGCGTCAGAGTGACGGGAAGTGTTTAGTGTGGTCTGTATGAGACGTAAGTGCCACAGTTTTATGTTTTTGTTGCTTTTCGTTCTCGTGTTTATACACAGTGCGCTAACCAAACTATTTACAAACTATGCTCGTGCGTTGTTTGGAGAGAACGAAGGCTACTTGTAATTATCGGTAAGGTTTCTTGACTGTACCACTCACAAAGTCGTTCGATGGCGTGTTGGGAAAATCTTCTATTTTGATTGGCGGATTTTTGCGGACAGACCATGGCGCATAACATGTGGGCGGCGCTACGGATACTATCCTACAAGGGACTTCTGTCGATAAAATCAGGCTTACCTGTGCATGGTCGGAGAAACGCAGCCTTGTCAACTGGATTTCGAATCAGTGCCATTTATTTAACTGGGAAGCAGAAAAGGTAAGACAATTTTTCACCGTGACTCTGTTCCATTTCGACCAGCCTATAGACTATCCCAATGGTGAAAGCGCATTAGTGGTGGGTGTTCGAACCAGCTGTTAAGGCGGTTGTTTACAAAAGTCAATATGCTAATCTGACGATATATTCTATAGCTTCGCAGTCTAGAGTAGCCTATACTGTAATGCTATATTTGTTTCGCAGCGAAATACGACTCTACAGCACGTCGGTTAAGATGCCTGAAAATGAAATCAACACCGATAACCTGGACGAAAAACAAGTTCAGCTCCTTGCAGAGATGTGCATCTTAATAGACGAAAATGATCGCAAGACCGGGGCTGACAGTAAAAAGAACTGTCATCTAAATTATAATATCGAGAAAGGTTGGAATTATGGCCATGGGCTACTTTTTTGTAAGTACCAAATGGTTTTCCAGGCCTACCCAAGCCATAATAACTGCGTTTTGCCTTTATCCCCATCAGGTCTGCTGCATCGAGCATTTAGTGTGTTCATATTTAATAATGAAGATAAGCTTCTACTACAACAACGATCCGATGCAAAGATTACTTTCCCAGGTTTGTTGGCATCAGACACTTTTATTGCCGTATGTGCTATTTTGAAATGATGAAACCTGAAATCTGTTGTGCTTGTAATGAAAGTTTCCTGACTATATAATTGTTAGAATAGGAATTGGCTACTTGTTCTGTGATACCAGCTCCCCATTCTTAATAGCTGATTTTTAAGCTGATTTCTAAAAATTATATTGATCTAGGCATTACATTTCACTGTACACCTTGAATAAAAAATTATGTAGGTCTACACCAAATATTTTCTTAGTCTTATCATCTTTCCTTCTTTTGGTATGAATAGGTTGCTTCACAAACACCTGCTGCAGTCATCCCCTTCACACAGCCAGTGAACTGGAGGAGCAGGATGCCATTGGAGTAAGAAGAGCAGCACAGAGACGACTGAAAGCAGAGTTGGGCATCCCCATGGATCAGGTACACTTCGAAAGATGTTATGCAGGCTTAGGGTTTTTTATGCCCAGAGATATATTAGACGAGAGAGGAGTATCAGCTCATGCAGGGGTTTTAGACCTGCGTTATGTGTGTGGAATTTGTTATAAGTAGCTGTTTTATCTGGGCCTAACCATAAAATCTTTGCAATTTAGGTACCTCCAGAGGACATGACTTACCTCACCAGGATCCACTACAAAGCGGCATCTGATGGAATATGGGGTGAGCATGAGATTGACTACATCCTCTTCATGCAAAAAGATATTGACCTGGACCCTGACCCCAATGAGATTAAGAGTTACTGCTATGTGACCAAAGAGGAGCTTGAGGCCATGCTGGAAAAAGCAAAGAGGAAAGAATTGGAGATTACACCTTGGTTCAGGCTCATTGCAGAAACCTTCCTCTTCAAATGGTGGAACAACCTGCAGAACCTTAAAGAGTTCATGGATCATGAGAATATCCACCGTATGTAGTCACTGACAGTAGATTTTTTACACAAAAGCTGCTATTGGGGACTTTAAGAGCACTTGTTTGATGTCCTATGGATTTAACTGATTCATTGTAGGTAATGAAAAGAAACCTTTTAGAGGGACTAGTTCCTGAAGTGCCTAGTTACCTACTGAGAGACTATTTTATGGAATTTATGTTATCTATTTGTATTGTGTATAGTACTGTAAAATAGTGTACATGCATTTTGACATTTGGCTAAATAAAATGACTAGGATTCTCCAGAATAAAATATTACAAAAATCTGCAAAACCACAATATTCTCAAATCAAGTCTTTCTAAATACAGCAAAATAGAATGCAGAATGTTTAAATAAATTCTCATACAAATTTCAACATTCCTAGCCTGAGAAACATTGTTCTGGTCTGTGATCAATTTGATTTTAGGCCTACTCTGCTTCTCTGTGGCCACTAGACTTATGAAGTGTCTTCTGAGGCAATATACTAAATTCCTAAATTTCTGGTGATGACATATACTTTGTTTTCATAACCTTCTGTTTGGGTTGACATATCTGACCAAGTAAATATATACAGATGAATCAACAGATTGCTTTATCAGGGCTTCAGAAACTTAAGCACAGTGTAGCCCTATAAGAAATTCTATTTCCCCCCTAGAACAACATAGTGGAATTGAATCCAGTGGTGTTGCTGATGCTTTATTTGACTACAGCTGTATTTTTTTCACTATAAAACGTCCATTCAGTTTTCCCAGCAGAGGGCAGTACATCAGCAGTTCTAGGTCATGGGAGTATTACACGTGGCTGGATTACCTACGGTATATCCCAGTTGTCTCATCAAGAAATTATGCAAATAGGTTTGTGCTATTAGCTGTGGCCAATACAAATGGTCTAATGTCTATGCTATATGATTTAACAGAGCCATGTTTGTACCATTGGAAGAAACATTATCAGTATGGTCTGTATGTCAGGTTCTGAATGACCCGGTGATGTGAGTCTCAAGGCTAACATTTTTAGAGCAGGCAGTGTGATTAGATAAAGTGCTGATTGCACTTGAAAAATCTGTGATCTGATTGCGTTGTTAGGATGTAGTGTCACTCTGACTGTCATCAGAAGATGGGAAGAGGTGATAAACAGGGAAGGCTGAGAGGGATTGGACAGAATCAGCCATTTGAAAACTCAGGAACACAGAGATACGGGCGTACTTTTTATTAATTGTGCAGTAGGATTACAATATCTAACGAAACTGAGGGTTCATATTGTCCTTAAACCCCAAAAACAACACAATTTAAACATCCAAAATATTAAGGAGTGATGTATCTTCATTTTTTCAGTGATGCTCACAGTTTTTTAAATTATACTCTTACATCCCTACATCACAGTTACATCTCTAGTATGAGATCAATCCAAATACATCTCTATGTATCACTTCAGTGTGCCAGATTTTATTTCATTTCTGAGGCTATTGTGAGACTATTTTGTCTTGCATACTGCTGCATATTAAGCTTAAATCCTGTGAGGGGTGCTTTTTTTTTTAAAAAAAAGTATTTTTTAATTTGCTGTAGAAATTATTGCATAAGGAATTTTATACACTCAAATGTGTATCAGCCATAGTTGACCTTCTGGCTATAAACTCAGGGAAGAACTTGGACATTTTCTTGTGAGAAACATGATAGATTGTAACTGGCGTTGAGAGCAACCTATTTCACTTATTTAACAGAAAATGCCAAGGAGTTGTACTATGGGGGATGGGAAGACTGCCCAAAATGACAAAGCATGATCACATGGTGACAGAAATACAAACAAAGTACATGGAGCATTAGAAAGAGGACAAGAAGAAGGAACAAGACAAAAGACAAAGGTCGGCCTCCAGTGATGAGAAGTGCTGTTACACACAGTGCCACCAGATGGCACAAGCTTGAATGTAAATAGCGTGTCAGATTGGCTCGGCCTAATTTGCTTCTCTGCAGTACACGGCCACAAAAGAGGGGATTTAACAGCCCCCTTGCATTTTACAGCCACGCACCAGATGAGATCAGGTTCCTCTCTACCTCGCACTCAAGGGCTTCCTTTGCCCTCATTATCATGTGCAGTCAAACAATGAAAGTATGATTTCCCTAAATAAACACCTAGTCATCAGAAACTCCACGAAACACCATGAAAATTAGACACACTGATATTAAACACACTGGATCTTTAGAGCCAGTGCTGTATATATGCTATACCATTTGTGATCCTTCCAAAAACAGGTGTCAGGTGTGTTGTGAATGGATGTTGGCATCAGCACAGAGACGAATCGTTCCCTCGTATAGTGCTGGAGAACCAGAGTTGACGAGCACAGGAGGCTGGCATCTACTCTGGGCTCTCTTTGCTAGGAGGTGCGCTGCAGCGTGGCCAATCGTTTGAAAGGTGTAAATATGCACATGCTTAAAACCAAGTGTAGAAAACGAATAAATGTGAGGGCAAAGATCTGAAAGGCGAGAAAGAGAGCAATGAGACAAAGCTGGGGAAATGTGCGAGAGATGGAGTGCTTCCTGCTAACACATCTGTCTCACTGTTTAATAATGAGGAGTCTATGTAGGCAGGAGAAGATACATCACCTCGGAAAAGGGCTTTTAGTCCACTAAATATTTTTGTTGTTGCTCTGGTTACTTTGCCACCCTATTTTGCATACTTACCCCCAATTTATAAATAAACAATACAAACACAAATAAATAGAATGTACATTGCCTACCATAAA
Organism: Limnothrissa miodon; assembly: GCA_017657215.1. NCBI lineage: Eukaryota > Metazoa > Chordata > Actinopteri > Clupeiformes > Clupeidae > Limnothrissa > Limnothrissa miodon. Next base: position 59,619 of record JAGFZM010001996.1, on the reverse strand, counting down.
GCCAGCCTGTCCCTCTCTGGAGTGATCTGGCATAGCTAGAAAACAGTAGGCGGCTGAAAACCTGCGATAATCTCATGCAAGTTTTTGGCTGTGTGCTAGTCGATCTCTAAAAAAAGAGATTTATACGTTGACTGTGATAGGTGAGAAATGGAGATGATAATGTGTGTGTGCGTATATGTGTGAGAGAGAAAGAGAGAGAGAGAGAGAAAAGCAAGAGAGAAAGCCTGGAGGGAAGCGATGGGGGTGATGTGTGTGTGTGTGTGGGGGGGGGGGGGGGGGGGTATATGTGCATGTGGGTGTGAAGTATTACCTTTATTTTGTGTCTTTTCTGTCTGTTGTGCCTTTTGTACCCATTTTGTTCATCCTGCAGCATTTCTAAGAAGAGCGGTGTATGTATCAAACAAATATGACAGACCGGTGTGATGGTTGGTGGTCCACTCCCACAGACAGAATCTTGTGTTTGTGCTGTTCTCAGAACAGATTGTGAGTTGTGCTCGACTGGCAAGCTCTAATTGCTTTTCTGCCATGTGATGGAAGGAAATTAACCTCTTGGCCAAAGGGCCATGTACCTCTCTCTTTCTTCCTGTGCTAGATAACCAGTCTCTTCATCCCTGCCAGCCGTCAGCTGCAACCCACACACACACACACACCTGCTCTAAATAAGGGAAGCAAAGGAGCCAGCAGAGTTCAGCCTCCATGGGTTGGGACAACTAGCCTTGCCACCTCAGAGCACTAATGATTCATGTGCCTCTGCATCAATCAATCAACTCGATTCCAAGAATTATGCATTTATTTACTGCAAGTTCTCTGCACACACAAAAAAATGGGTACCATTTCATTCCATGGGCTTGGCTTGTGCTCTGTTAACAGCAGTTCGGAAAGCGCAATCAGTGAAATGTGACATGTAAATGTGAAAGTGAAAGGCTTATGAATGTATTTTCTGGTATGGAGATATCTGCTGTAGAAAGTCAGCACTTTCCTCTCCCTCCCGCTCTCCTTCAGACTGACTACGCAAGACGCAGGCAAAGACTCTCTCTCTCTCTCTCCCCTCACTCGTCTAAGCGGATGAGAGGGGAAAGCTGAGTGGGCTCATGGGGGTGTGACGCAGTCTGTGTGTGTGTCGCTGACATATTTGCTGTGACACTTCTTTCACCATTAGGGTTTAGGGCTGACCTGCTAGGAAAATGTCTCTTGGTCTTAGTGTCACTTGGGCTGCTTTATCCCTTTGTCTTCCCCATCCCTCCTTCCATCCCTCCTTCTATCATCATCATCCTCTCCTTTCTCATGCACGCACACACGCATACACACACACACACACATGTACACTACCAGACACTTTCATATCTCAATATCTGACATGCACGCATCGCACACTGATACTATCTCCAATTTGTATCCTACTCTACCCCAAACACACCCACACACACAACCCACATTCTCTTATTTTCTCTCTTTGTTACAGTGGCCATCTAAGTACCGTATTAACATGTGTACCCATACAGTCCATATAAACTCCATAACAAATTCAGTATTAGGTACATTAGAATTTCAATGTGTGTGACAAATAAACTCATTGATCCTTGCTTCTTAATAATGCACCATCCATTAGCTGCTGTGTCTCACTGAATGACACTCTGACAAACCCCCTGTGAGCTCAGAAACAACACAGAGAAGCCACTTGGGCAGCACTCCATCAGTTTGCCCACAGAGAGCACAAGCCATTTTCTGCATTGTCACAGTGAGGTGCAGAAGATGGAGCGCACCGAGGGACTCATCAGAGCTGCATGCTGGCACAGAGTAGGCGCGGAGAAGGGCCACAGTCCAGAGCCCTTCTCCAACAAGTGCCAGTGAAGAAGCTCAGGGATTAGACAGAAGAGTGTCAGAGGCACACGGAAGAGAGTCTTGGGCTCTGATGAAAGTTCCGGACAGATAATTATTTCTGAAGAGTCGTGAGAAGAGAGGGCGCTACTCTGCAGAGGTTGATCGTGCGTGCAGAATGCTACACAGACACACACACACACACAGAATCTATTTCACGTTATGAGCTGTGATGTTCCATCTGGGTTCCATACAGCTCCATCATCTGTAACATTGTTAAGGAGAAAGACCTGCCATTTCCTTCGGACCAGACCACCTTTGCACTCGTAGTGCGACAGAGAGAGAGAGAGAGAGAGAGAGAGAGAGAGAGAGAGAGAGAGGGAGAGAGAGAGAGGGAGTTCAAGTGGAAAAAAGGAAATGTGGAGAAAATAGGCGCTCAGCTGTTATCAGTCGAACCCAGACAGCTGAGCGGGGAAAATATGTGCTTCCCTAGCACAATCCTCTCTGTAATTACTACACACACCACACACACACACACACACACACACACTCAGAAGCTCAAGGTGCTGAAGGGATGCTTTGCTCCTTCCAGGCTTTTCTCTGAAGCAATGGCTGTTTGTAAGTGTGAAGTGTGCCATGGTTGAAGCAGCTCTCATTTGCATACAGGTCTTCATATTTTAATGAGATAGAACTGCATGCACTCTACCTTTCAACAACACACAACCACATGTCTGTTATTTCAGCAAGCTTAATCAACATGGTGGTTGGGCATGGTTTAATTCTAGTTCTAAAAATATTCCAACTGTGTGTGTGTGTGTGTGGTGTGTGAGGGAAGCGTCAAGGTCCCTTATAGATACAACCAAGCTAAAATCAATGAGAAAGGTATCATGTAGCATCGGCCACAGAAAAGCTCAGGATTTACTTTATAAATAATCTAAACACAAAGCTGAACTATTTGGTGCAATGGTGGACAATGCTGACGTGACATTTATGTGTGAAACCCAGCAATCTCGGAACACTCACGGTTACATGTAGCCTACATACACACACACACAGATGTACTCACAGTTTTGGGAAGGTTACTTTTCAAATGATGTATTCTACTACATTTGAATCTGAATACCTTGTGCTTAAAGGCTGTAAATTGGTGGTTCATGTCAAAAATGCTATTATTGTTTTCACAATATTTCACAGAGCTGGGGCCTGTACTACGAAGCGGGGTTACTGGCTTATCCGGGTAAGTTCGAGAGTAACTTCTTGATGACGTGTGGCATAACTTCCCGGCTAACCCATACTACAAAAGGTGGATAGGTTTAAACCGAGGTAGGCTATGCTGCCATGGCAATATACGCCACACGCCAAAACTGGTCCGAGCAGTTTTAGTTCTTGGTTAACCCGAGGTTTGCGCTAACCACACCCTATAAGTACCACCCCTCCGCCAACATTTTCGCCTAGCCAATTAATGGCAACAGTCGGATGATCTGTTTGACATTGGCGCTCGCGTTGTGAGGTGCTCTCTTCGCAGGAGCATGAAGGCAATTATGTCAATCGCGAATCTTTTTCACAGCATCAGTGTGCAGGTGTTGGGTATGAGGTGTATTTTGATATATTATATACTACCCCATAACCCACATAAAGTAGGCCTATTAATTTGCATTTTGTTTGGGAGATTATTCTGAAAATTATAGCCTATAAATAGGCTTAGCCTACTAATTTCACATTTGTTCTCTAATCCTTTAACATGTTTTAAACGTCTTTCTGTCCAACCACATGGGGTGACCTTGTTAATTTACAGGGGAAATATTTTGCCTCAACCTTCATGCAAAAGTTTATAAGTTTTAATGACCAAATAGCCTTAAATTCTTAGATGACATGTGTTCAGGCAAGTCTGGATGCAAGATGACCAGGCTCAGTCCAAGACTCCCGCATCTTTATCCTATCCTCAAGATTTGAAGAAGGCAATCACAGCGTCTTGGATTTTTTGGGGGACAACCGACATATGACATTTCTTAATTTCATCACAGGGCGTTTTAATATCGATTGATATGGCACTTCTGTAGCCTATTGTGTTACATTTTAGGCGATTTTAAGAATTATTTACAAGCATTCAGCAAAATGATTTCAAGCATTCTGCAAACTAATAATATCCCGTAGCCTAAGAAACATGTGGCAATAATGTTTCACTTGCTACACATTTACGATCGGCAATGCGTTGCCAAAAAGCCTGTTTTCATTGTTCGCGGCTTTAATTTCCCCTGAAGAGTACATTTGAACTCTTTGTAGCTTGTCTTGATTATTGTGTATTTCCCATCAGTGAAATAAGGTGATCGCGCCAGCGTTGACAAGGTTTACTTGCGCTGAAATCCGCCCCTTTTATGTGAACGCGCACAAACTCCAGTTAGGTTAACGCCGGTTCAACAAATCAACCTCATAACCAGCGTCGTAGTACCGATTAACACCAATCAGGATAACCAGAGTTTGTCAACCCCGGTTTAACAAGGTAACCCTGGGTTACTTCTGGGTTGGTTAAACTCCCTTCGTAGTACAGGCCCCAGAGGTTTGAATGCAAGTAACTACAGTAAGGCCATGCATGCTTGTACATTCTATTCAAAATAATGCTGCTGATTATGCTTTTAGTTGTGACAAAGATATGTGCATATATTCTATAGCAATTCGTAAAAAAAATAATTTAGACACCTTTTGAAAAACATCGATTTTATCTAAGATTTTGGAGAAACTTTACTACTGCAGTATTTACTGGAGTATTTACTGCAGTATTTACTAGATACAAATTGTATCCTGGAACCTGATAAGTTAATCCCCTGTCTGAAGCACTATGTTATCTGAGGCATTGCTCTGAAATGGTTTAGATCCTATAGCACACAGATGTTCTCTCTGTCTGGATGGATTCTCTGGTGGTGTTCCTCAAGAATCCATTCTTGACTCCTTTGAACCATGTGATAGACACTCTAAAAAACCTGGATGTGTTTTGGCATCTTAAAACACTGCAAAATCTAGCTTCTTACAATTAAATCATTTTAAAGGTCTCATTCCATTGTATTTTCATTAATTTTGTGGCGGTCTCTTGTCTAAAATAATGTCATGAGAGTTGGTTTCGACAAAAAATATGCTGTGGTTGTCTTGTTTCAAGCTATTTTAGTTAGGTGAAAATGAGAGCAGGGATAGCTCGAGAGGATTCTTATGAATATTAATGATCTGCAAATATATCGCCTCTGATTGGCTAACAACACTGTGACGCTCCCTCTAGTGGGTCTGTCTGCAGGCAGCCTAACGTTTTCTTGAGGGCAGGTTAACTGCATAGTATAACTGCATGCATGTTCAAATTGATGTACATTTGTACGGCTTTTCCGATTCGCTTGTTTTTCCCCGCAGTTTTCTATCACAGGCGAATACAGACTACAGGGGTAGGAGAGCATTTTGAAGTTGAGCATAGAAGTACAACTTGGGCTGACCTATGGTAATGTAAAAACATCAAGTCTTAAACTGTTTATTTTGGAAGGAGACCTTTAAAAAGTTCTATGTCGGTGTTTTATTCTGCCTGGACTATGCTCTGTGGTGTCTCCCAGGGGTCAATCCTGCATTAGGCATACATTCAACCTGCTCCGCTTGGACAAATGATCAAAAAATCTCATATCAATGCTGATGACACATATATACCTTTCCCTATCACCTAAAGATTATGCTGCCCTGGATGTCACAAAAAAATCAACACAGATAAAACAGAAGCAATTTAACCCTATCAGATCTCTCAAATTGCATCAGAAATTTACTGGTAAAATCTTGCGTTAGAACAAAGTTTGGCAAAGCGGACTTCAATATAGTTAGCTTGTTTTTAACATTAAGATGTTTTGAAGAGACACATGGTTCCAGTACAAGTAAAAAGTAAGCTATGACATCCCACATGCTAAAGCTAAGATCATCCAAAAGTACTAAGCGTGTTCATTACCATCACCGCAAACAGTGAAAATGTTTACCTACGGGTAAGCTGCAATGACTGTCCTGTGTGTGCACTGTGCCAGGACTCCAAAGCTATTATGCTTCTGTAAATAACTGCATCAACTTCATGCTGATTATCATCTTTTTTGACTGTACTGTAACATGTTTTGTAATGCACACACACAGACACACACACACACAGAAAAAAAAGAGACTGAGAGAGAGAGACACACACACACCATCATGCTCAGAGTGATGCAAGCAAACAAAGACAACGCTAACACTTCTGTTACCAAAGGGCATAAGTACAAACAGTATGCTTAATTGGCTGCATACATTTTCAAAACAGTTGAATGAACCAAATTGAATTATTAAATCTGTGTTTTACACTTTATTGTTATGATGTATAATCTATTTAAGTATGGGGGAAAATGAGAACATAACAGTAACAGTGTGTGCCACAATAAACAGTCCCAAGTTTAGATACAGCTACACAAAAATGAATGTGGGTTATTCCTCCAGAGACAAGCACAGATTCATTACTCCAAAAGCTCTGTCTGAGGGGAGGGTCTGAGGAGGATGCCAAGGCTCTCAAAAAAGAAACACTTTCTGCTCCATGCATGCCTGGCAATGCTGTCACCATGGCAACCAACAGATTATCAAGAAGGGTGTAGTTAGAATCGAGGTGGTGAAAATTAAAATAAATTATTATGAATGTCATTTCACAACTGCATTAAGGTGCAGTGAAAGCAATACAAAACAGATTTTCAGTGCCGTTTAATTCAAGGGCCACTGTCATAAGTCAAGGTGTAAACTTGGTAGGTCTGACCTAAGGAGTGCACAGCTGACCTTCTGCCAGAACACCAGCTTCTTCTTTCTATGCTTAGGACTTCATCATTTACTCTGTCCTACGGTGCCTGATATATTTGGAATATACTAATTTCCATTTCCAATCCAATTTATTTTTCTATACCATCATTGGGCACACAGTACAAATATGAATATATAGAGAATATATAGAATGAGTATGAATCTAAATCTGATAGTTATTATTTTTATTTCATTTTTATTTAGCTCCTGTCACATTTTGTAATCATTCCTATCATTTGCAATGTCTGATTCATTTGCACTTTCATTTACTTATTTCCCACAAAAATATATTATTCTACACCATCACTAGCCACATACAGGAACACTACAAATATGAATGTAATGGATCATTTTCTGACTATTTGTTCTCAAGGATGCTGAATGACCTTTTTCTTTTTCCTTTATGGTGCCACTTAAGAGACAGGAACTGTTTGCCTGTGGGCTTTTAGGTGAAAGGTCACAGGGCACTGTGCAAAAAGAGGGCATTGTGCCTGGGCAATGCTTGGTAAAGACCCAGGAGTCTTGTATTCAAATGTGGACTGGAACTCAGATGGAAGCCATGCCTGACAGCTGACAAGGCGGGCGCATGTCTCTTCCTGCCCACACACTAGCCTCTGTGGCATCAGGCGGCTCACACAGCTGCAGGGGAGGGAAGCGGAAAGACTGGAATATCGCCTGGGTTGGGAATCAAAGTGCCTTTGCTCTAGTCTAGAGAAATGGATTAGAAAAATAGGAAGGAACCTGCAGGTATGACCCCTGTTATTCTTTTCTTTGTATTTGTCCTGGAAAATACCTCAGACAGGGAAATTACATTTAATATGCACATAATGAGTCAGAAATGACAGATATCAAAGAAGTTGCTGCTGAGTCACAGCCCTCTCAGAATTGTATTGGTTTTGATGTCCCGCACTATATGTACATCAAGCAGGCTACAGACACAACACCCACATGCACCACTCTTTTTTATTTGGAGATTTTAGAGAGGCAGCTAAGGAGAGAGACTGGAAAGGGAGAGGGCAGCTACTGGAGAAAGGCAGAGGAGTAGCTACTGCAGAAAAGTGGAAGTGGAATATAGAGAGCTTAAAAAATATTGCACAGGGAACAGCACTAGTTCCATTCCATCTCAGCATATTCTCAACCAACTTTAGTCCCTTACAACTAATTTCAGTGCTATCTGCCATAGTTCTCTGATGACTCTGTCATGGCTTGATCACAAAGGATGATGGGAGGGAATAAAAAGAACTGGTGCAGGAATTCATGAATTGGAGTCTGTAAAGTCTCAGATTCAGATATTTTGTGGATAGTTGGTAGGACAGGCAGACAGGAATAGACTTAAAAGAAACTTATTAAAAAAACAGTGCTGTGCTAGGGTCCCTACTTGATGTTGGGAGAATCCTGTGGAAACACTCATCCATAGAGTCATTAGGACATCCAATGTGTGACACCGTACAGCTGTTTCAGTGACTGGCAGGTATATGTACTGATGTATCAGGATCAGGCAGTGGAAGGCAGGGGTGACCCTCACCAGGGAGGCAGTGGCATGGACCATGGAGTGGTTTTAGGACCATTGAGGAGTGCCGCCGGATCAAACGTTGGAAGAAGGTTCTCAGCAGGATGGCATGTTCGGTGGGGTTGGTTGGGTACCCAGGAGGCAAGAGGTGCAGGGTCAGGCAGAAGAAGGCAGTGATGACTCATGGCAGGGTGATAATGGCATGGAAAGTCAGAGAGGAGATGAGTTAGAACAGTCTCCATCAGATTTTAGAGAATGTGAGTTATATTGCAACCATGTATAGATGTTGGCTAAGTGATGAGAGAGAAAGAAGTGGACAGGAAAAAGAGAGGAGAAAGACAGAGTGTCTATATCAGCATAACTAAGGTATGATGTATAACAAGCCAACACCACCAAAGGAATGGTCAGTGACCACCAAGCCCTGGACGGGAGCTTACAGCTGAGGCAGTCCTTTCCAATAATACCTTGAGGAGGTGTGGCTTACCATACACCATCCCTAACTAAAGGGGTCAGTAAATAGAAAGGTTTTGAGTCTAGACTTAAAGGTGTTGAGAGTGTCCGCTTAGCGAATGTTAGAGGGGATCAATATATACCTCAAGGTTCTTGACCTTTGTGTTAGGTGTGAGTGAAAGGTCACCAAGTAAGCTTTGATGATGGGGTAGAGTGTTGGTCAGGTTTTTAGGGCCAATCAACATGACTTCAGACTTGTCAGAGTTTAAGCAAAGGAAATTATTAGTCATCCAGTTTTTGATCTCTCCGAGGCAGGCAACAAGTTTTGTTACTGGCGTACAATCATTAGACTTCATTGAAAGGTATAGTTGGGTGTCATCTGCATAAGAGTGGAAGGTAATGCCATGTTTTCTAATAACAGATCCAAAAGGTAGCATGTAAAGGGAGAATAGCAGAAGTCCCACTACTGATCCTTGGCGTACACCATACTTAACTTCAGTGTGGCATGATGCTTCATTATGTGCATGTACAAACTGGTAACGTCCAGGTATGACCTGAGCCAGGCTAATGCAGAATCTTTGATGCCAATCCTATGCTCAAGTCTATGTAGTAAGATGCTGTGATCGATAGTGTCAAAGGTAGTACTTAGATCCAGTAGGATTAATAATGATATGCATCCATTATCAGATGAGATAAGATCATTGTAGACCTTTACTAGGGCTGATTCTGTTCTATGGTATGCTCTAAAGCCAGATTGGTAGGTTTCCTGAATGTTGTTTGTTTCTAAGAAGGTATTTGCTTAGACACTATTTTTTCAAGAATCTTTTATATAAATGGAAGGTTGGATATAGGTCGATAGTTAGCCAGGACATCAGGGTCAAGGTTGGGCTTTTTGATTAAAGGCTTAATGACAGATGTCTTGAAAGATTTGGGAACATGTCCTGCTACAAGAGAGTGATTTATAATATTAAGTATCGGCTCAGCTAGGTTAGGGAGAGCAGCCTTAAGGAGATCAGTAGGAATTGGATCTAGTAGACAAGTAGAGGCCTTACTTGATGAGATCAACTTAATAATTTCAGATATATTGGCCGGTGTAAACGAGTCAAGGTATGCTATAGATCGGCTAGGACTTGCTTTTTCCATTATAGGGGAACCAGCTGAGTTTGAGGTTAGAATTGTGTTATTTATTTTACCACTAATAGATTAAATTTTATCATTGAAAAAATTAATGAAGTCATTGCTGTTTAATGTTATTGGAATGGAGTGTGTCACTGCATTCCTACTTTTAGTTAGGTGAGATATTGTGTTAAAGAGGAATTTGGGGTTGTTTTTATTATCATTTATAAGTGAGGAGTAGTATTCTGTTTTTGCAGTATTAAGTGCTTTCTTCTAATCTTTCAGGCTGTCTTTCTATACAAGATGGAACACTTCAAGTTTGGTGGCATACCATTTTCTCTCAAGTTTACGTGCAGCTTGCTTCATTGAGCGAGTCTGTGCTGTGTACCATGGGGCAATTTTGTCTTGTTTTTTGATTTTCTTTTTAAGTGGCGCGATGGAATTTAATGCAGTGTAAAGTGCATTTGTAACATTATCAGTTAATTGTTCATCTTGGGTAGGACAGGGAGGAGGGCCTTCTAATGTATATTGTGTCATTAAGGGTTCAAGAAGAGTAGGAATTTTATCTATGAAGTCGCTTGGGGCTTGGGGGGTTATTTGTCTAGTGTGGTAGCAAATAGAGTTAGGGGCTGTAGAATCTATTGTAGTCTTTAGAGTTATTAGGGAATGGTCAGTTAGTGAAGGACATTGAGGTAGGATAACAAGTTGTTCTATTTGTGCACCATATGTCAGAACAAGGTCAATAGTATCACTACCTTTATGTGTAGGTGCATTAACATGTTGGAAGAAGCCAATGTGTTCAATTAAGGATTGGAACACTGATGCCAGGCTATTATTTGCATCATCCATGTGGATGTTGAAATCGCCCAACACTATAATATTAGCAGTTTTAATGACCAATGAGGAAAGAAATTCTGAGAATTCAGTTATAAAGTCAGAATAGGGGTCTGGGGGTCTATATAATGTTACAATTGTATAGAGTAAAGAGCATATTAGATCTAGATGTTTTGTCAGGTTGCATAAGATTGAGAACAAGGACCTCAAAAGATTTAAATTTGTATTCAAATTTACACATCATGCATACACACAGATTCACAGCAGACTGTGCTGTGATATAAATAGCCTTACCCTGATTGCTGACAACAAAGGGACGGGGCTACAACCAGCAAAGCCTTTTATCTGTCTCTGAATTCTCCCTGGCGTCTCCCTGCAGCTGACATACAAGCTGTGGAAGATTTCGGAACTCAGCACAACACAAGCACACTTCTGTAGTTGGTCTTTAGACTGCTGATATCAATGAGCAATGAAACATTACGCTAGACACCTGTAATGTAGTGAAGTATAATGAATGTCTGTGCTATGCTCCAGATCTCACTTGTGTAGTGTAGGCTATTTTGTCACTGACTTCAAAATTATGCCTCCAAAGAGGGAGTGGAGGGAGTCCTTACTAGATAAAACGTGCAGTCGATCCCCCCCACCCCCCACCCCCGGCTTCCATCTGGATGATAACACAGTCCTTTGCGGATATGCTCATTCTCCCAGAAAAAAACCCTGTCTCCATCCATCAAGTGATACACCTGTCAAGCTGCACCTGATACATTCAGATTTCAGACCTCCATATACATACTCTTTTCTGCTATGAATTGTCTATATCATTGTAATCTAGTTCATATGTTTGTCTGTATCCCCCCCCCCCCCCCCCCCACCACACACACACCTCCTTCTCAGTTCAATATGCTCATTTTTCATCTATGTTTCCTTGCCTTCACCTTCTAATCTAAACACTACCAGAGATCCCAAGACAAGCCCCCCTGCCTGTGTCCTCTCATCTTGCACCATCTGATAACATTGTCATTTTGAGGAGCCCAGACACACAGCAATGGCATACAGATACAGATGTGTAGATAGAGGAGGGGAAATGGACAGAGTGGAGAGAATGTGAGAGAGAAATGGGCCATTGACATTCTTCCCTGATCCTCAGCTATAACCACAACCACCCATCCATGCGCAGATATAACCATTAGGGCTGGTTCTGTAATAGACTGCAGTCTAAGCAAGGGACCTATAGCTACATGTCCTACACACACAAACACACACACACACACGCACAAACACAAACACACACACACAGCTCTCCGGCACGGCTATGTTGGTGGTAATAGGGCTGACTGGAGCCAAAAGCCTCTAGAGGGGTTTTATCTTCCCTGTCTGATGGGAACAAAGCAGGGCTTTTATCTGTGCAGTTAATAAACACATGACAAGCCCTAAAGTGACGCTCTTTAGCCAACCCTCCCCCACCCTTTGCCTGTATGGAGCACAACACAAAGCAACAACCTAAAGCTCCAGCTCAATATTATGGATCAGCATGGTGCATCTAATATGTCCTTGCCTTATACTCGAGCAAGACAAGGCCCTGCAAGGTAACAACAACAGGTCGCCCACAGCAAAAGATATTTTTCTCTTGGTTTCCATTTTTCTCATGAAGAGGTGATCTCCTTTCTGTCCTTAATAAGATCACCACAAGGGACTCACATTTCAGGTAAATGGATATCATTAACAAAAGAAAATGATTTTATCACTGGGCTTCCAATGTGCAATAATAATACACATTTTTATAATTGTGTCTGAAAACTCGGCATGGCCGTTCAGACTTGCTAGTCTTATGTGATAATATTGGTGGGCAGCAAAACAACCATGGATAGATCATTAGCACAGAGCTCTTCAAAACAGAAATTAAATGTGGAAGCTGACAGGGGTATAAAAATCGCACCAGGCCTTTTTGTCATGTTGTCTATTAAATTAGTTGTTATTATGTATAGTTGGGGTCTAATCTTGAGACCATTTGCTTATTATTTTAGAAAAGTGTGATTTTTGAAATGTGTGAAATGCGTGAATGTTTCTTTTTTTACTGTTGTTGTTGTATATATATTTTTAATCTCCAAAGCACATTGATATGCCTTGATGTATAAAATGTGCTACACAAATAAACTGCCTTGCCTTGTCTGATCATCTCTACAAAAGGGACAAAAGTTGTGAATACATTATGCACTGCATAAATCTGGAACAATTGTCCAAACAACAAGCCCTATACCCTTTACTCCCCATCAGAGTAGAGCTTCACTACAGAAAAGCTACAAAGGTGAGCTGAATATAAAATGTAGCCAGCTAAATGTAGTGCCTATAGGTATTTTTAAAAGTACCAGTTAAAAACCTTCCACCTTCCTCTTGCTTTCTACTTCACAAGATTTAAAAGTCTGTCAAACTTAAGAGGAGATGCAAGACGTTGGTGTTAAGCTTTTAATCCTCTACAACTTAAGATATTAGGGATATGAGTCATATGTCAAATTAAAACTCTCTCCCTCTCTCTCATGAAATGACTAAGAACATTCCTGAGCACAGCGATGGATTTCATGGTCCTCCATTCATTCATGTGGAAGTGAGGAGTGTTGACAGGCCAAAGATGGGCTTTTCCTATATGACCAAGCCCATGAAAGCACATCATGATTCTGATGACAGATCTCCGTCTGTTCTCTGTGCTCAGAGCCAAAGGGGCTCACTGGTTCTGACCACTGGAATAGAACCCAGTCAGGCACAGCAGAACATCTATAGTTCAAGAAAAAAAAATAAGCGATTTCATTTTTTTCCACTATTTTAGTTTGGTCGGGGGAGGCCTGCTTGTCACTTCGATAGGCTAATTATCACCCATGTGCATAAATAGGAGCGTATTTTCTGTTTGGTTGATCTCATTGTGACAACTAGATGTTGCACTTTGAAAATAATGCAAAATTGTAATTCTATTACAATTTTGGGTGCACATTGGGTGCACATCCTTCTCGGTTGCTGGTACTTGTCAATTGGGTTTGTGTTTTAGAATATTTTTGCTGGTAAATTACAATTTACGATCCTTCATACAACATACAACACATGGTGGCTCCACATAAGCAAAAACCTCTGCCGGTTCAGATCGCATTGCACAGTATCCCAACAAAACACATTATTTTCATAAATCTGTGACAAAACTGCACCAACTCTCATGATGGGCCTACATATACAGCACTACTGTACTATTTTATAGCATGAAAAATAGCATGATGTTATCAGCACGGTGAGTCTGTTTGATCCTACTGTACATAAAAGAAGTTATGTTGCTGTCCAGCAGACTGGTAGACAGGTCTGAAAGCTGTCCATTTTGTGACTCCTCTTGGTTCACTTCTGTGTAGCTTTTGGTTAGGATATTGTGAGACACATGTTCTTTGCACAAACTTGTTTAATCATTTCTTGTTGCTGGATGTAGGAAAGTAAATATTATTTATATTGTAATGATATAGGCCAGGCTCAGCAGATGGTTTTGTTTGTCCAAAGCACCTAATCACAAGTGTTTGCATACATAAGGAAGCAGCAAAGTAAGCTTCTTTGAAAAGTTGAGTCTGATGCTATTTTAAAGCCACAGAGGATTAAAGGAACAAATCAAAGGGACTTGAACCACAGAATTAATGTCGTATGTGCTTTGCAACAGCCCTTTGCATCACCCAATGTTTCTTCATCAGTGATCATTTGCCCTGCAGTAGGTAGGGAGGGACTGAATACCTCACGCAAATTCAAGACTACCTTCCATGTCATTCCCCACACAGGAAGAATCAAGGACAAAGAGAGAGAGAGAAATAGGGAGGTCCCTGTGTGTGTTGGAGTGTGTGTCTGTGTGTGCGTGGGACGGTGTCCTGTCTTATGAATAAAAAGTGTTTAGAGAGTTATGGTCTCATGGATCTCAGTCCTGCACGTGTATTGGCACAAATTCTGTGGTTTACATAATGTGTGCTGAAACATTCACAGCAAACAGATTGTGTGGAGGGATTGTGGGGAGGGACGGAACATTCTCTAGAGAACCCAGCTGAGAGTGCAACCCCTGTTTCATGCTTGAATAAATTTGCCTGCTATAAACACATATTCATATATCATGTGTATGAACAGAGTATTCGTCAATGTTATGATAACAGATACATCCTAATAACATCAAGCTGCAAGTGACAATATGGTTTATAAAAGGCATCTGTATAAATATTTGATTTCGCTTCATCTGTATATTATGGAAAAGTTTGTGTGTGATAATAATGATCCCTGCTATTTTCATTCCCTGAGGCCTTTACACTGATTAAAATGTCTATCACTCAGTTTTCAGTGCTGCTGTCAATCCATTATGGGCAACTCTCCTTCCTGCCTGTCGCTGCTGAAAACATCTTGGCAAAATTAATATGCACAATCGTTCTTCAGAGGTCCTACATTCCATGAATGATTGTTGACATGTTTTATGTGTGCCCCGATGATGTTTGCACAGCTAAATCTCCCTGAAAGGATGACTCAGCTTTTTAAATCAAGTCAGTCCTCCACCAGGGATTGAAATGGAGAGATACCTCCTTCTGTTTCTGCTCATTGCTTCCAAATCAACATTAGAGATGGCAGCTGGGTGCCACTCCCAGGAAATGAGATGGTGGCGCTCTCTTCCAGTGGCAGGCAGTCTTTTCGCAGTGCCGCTTTTTCCTCTGACTCTCCTTTCACTCAACAAAAAAACTTCTTTTCCTTGCTTCCCTGGAACTTTGTATCTGTAATAAAAATGCATTGAAATAGTGACTGCCCTGTGACATGTGTGAAAGCATCTTCAGTAGGCAACCCACTGTCACTTCTTCATTAAGGAGCATTTGACCCATGACCTAATGCATTCGACCCAAGAACCCGAAGATGGTTGCCCACACCTGTGTCCAAAAAGAAAGATGCACAAGTGTATGCAGACGGAAGTGTTGTATAATGTGGTTTATTGTTCATCTTGGACAGAAACTGAATGGATTAAATGATTTAGTCAATTTTGCAGCTCTATTTATTGCTACAAATATGAACAACTTGCTTTTGTCAGATCACACTTGTCGAAATAGTTTTATTATGCTACATTTTTACTCATCGGATCCATGAAGGAGTCAGGGAGAAAAGCACCGACTTCACATGTAGACATTTTCATGCATGTTTTGCTATTATCCCTCCAGAATAAATCACTCCCTGACCCTTTAAATGCCAGCGAGAACATAAGGCATCATGCAAATGATGATAAATTCCTCATGCAATACCCAATCATCTCTGGCATCATCTCTAATGGAGGACACCATGATTACATGGTTAAATCACAACACTGCCCCAATGGCTTTGACTGTAAGGAGCATTTAGCATAATAATTAAATGTAGGATAGGTCAAAATAAGATTTCAGTGACAACAGCTATTAAGCAAACAGACAAGAGAGGACAAGAATATGGACAACAACATTCTTATTGCAAGCATTTCTGAGATGACTTACATGGCTGCATTTATCCCCATCTCACTTTGTCCTCAAATCATACCTCACTTCTCGATCTGTCTTTTATCTGGCTGAAGCAGGTGGATGATTGATTTTGGGAATCATCCAGCTCTCAGGGGGTATCTGTTCTGCGTGCCCCTTTGCAGACTATAATTCAAACAGGCCACAGACACCAGCTGTAGTGCATTCCCTTTCAACTCGTGGCCGTTTCTCATATTTATTTGTGGTTTGGCAAACATCCTGGACACACAATAGTGGGCTGTAGATCAGAGTAGTGAGAGGAACACATGGCCACTCATACTCACCATGATCACTCAAAACATTAGTCTGTCATACTAGACTGTATATTATATATGGCTGTCCCTTACTAGCCCAACACCTCTACACCTCTACTGTCACACCTCATAGTGTGGACCTCAGGAGATTTACACCTTCATTCCTCTCTACGGTCTGGCCTTCATTCAATTAGTTTTTTTTTTTTTTTTCTGATTTTCTCACCTCTGTTTCACCGTTTCATCCACCATCCTTTTGCATCTCCTTACAAACACACACACACACACACAGACACACACACACATAATTACAGGCCCATCTGTCCATCTCATACTGTGGATATCTGACTCATGCTATTTTTCTGGCACAGATACAGAAAAGCCAGTATTATACACATTCATTTCCAATGCAAAGAGACATCAGTGTGTCTCTGATTATGTTTCTAAGAGGCTGTCATTCATTAGCACATTTGTCCTGTCCTCAGAGCCACAGTCTATCATTATCAATTCTGACAGATCGCCTTCCTCTGTGGGATGCCTGTCTGACTCAGGAGCGACTATCTGTGCCTGTGTAATTAGAATGTTGTTCTCTTTAGAACACTGGAGACAAGACCTACAGTAGCCGCCACACACGCACTCTGTCCACACCAGTGCGTGGCCCACAACATGGGTTAACAGCCTAGCAAGGCATTTCACATTAGTACTTGACTCACAGGAGACACAAAAATGGATGGTGTTATATGATATATCACATAACACACATATAGATGAAATAAAGAACAAAAAAAAATCATGAGGAAATTGATATATTAAAAATTAAGAAACACTTTTGCAGTTTCAATCATATACTGTTCAGTTACAATAAATCCACAATTTGGACTTGCTGAAGGGAGATGATAAAAGACCAAGACGGAGCAGTGAGCTGACAGAGACAGAGAGATTATGTTCTTACAAATGTGAATGTTGAAAGAGACTGGAGAACATTTTGGATTCTTCCTGTAACCTTTGCCCTTTTCTTAAATGGCACATCTGATAGCATTTGCAGGCTACAGTCCTGAGAGGAGCACGGTCAGTGAAAGAGGAGAATCAATAGCCCTTTACCTTCAGGCACCACAGCTTAGTTAGGAATAATAACATTCAGTAGTTCATTACATTCGTCATTAAGTAGGACAGATTGGATTTAAAGCAAAAATGGAAAAGAAGGGATTCAAATGAGAGGAGTAAATAAAAATGGGTTTCTTTCCACGGCAATCATGACTCCTATGTCTATAGGTAATCTAGTTCTTACGCTCAGTATCACATTTTGAATAGCACCTTAGAACATATTGAAGATGTTTCAGTCAGACATCTAAAATAATCATTCCATTCATTAATCAATTAACAGGGAGTGATATCACTCAAGTGCAAATATGGATTTTTGTTTTAGCCAAGGTGCTGCAACCAACAACATACATACTCGCTGTGCTTTAATCATGCTTCTCTCACATAGGTATTGAGTACTCTGGTCTAAGTAGGCCTGTGTTTCTATGATTTCATTTTCCTAGCAAAACTAACTATTGTTTGGTTTGTGATTGTTCTGTGAACTGGTTCAAAGATAAAGATTATGATAAAGAAAATTAGCACTTCTACCAATACTTCCAGGAGGGATATGGCCAAACTGTCTGGGTAATTGATCTGCACCTTGCAACCCCTGCTATTATCTTTGGTGAAATCAAATGCCCTGGGGCTTGTTTAGTGTTTAAAGCTAAAAGGGTACTTTACTCTAGTTGTCTTTAGTCACTACAGCCTTATTTGGCTTGTTAAATCAAAATTAAACATGCAATTGATTGGACCTGAATTTGATTTCCTTAACAAGGGTGGGAACCAACAATCATTTTACTTCCATGTTCCAGGACTATTCTGGTATCGTGGCACTACATTTGTAGAACTTTTATACTAAATCATCAACATTCACCAAATACATAGGGAAGGAACGTAGGCCTATATTCTTAAGCCAACTAAAGCCAAAATAATATTTTCCCAATATTTACCATTTTTTGTTAAAACATTACATCTACACTAGCTCAGTCTGGCTTTAAATAGTTGTGGGTTTTGTTCTAGAGATTGAAGAAAGGTGACTGTTTTCTCCCTATACTGCAAAAAATAAAACAGCTTGCTGTAAAGCTAAAGAAGGTTGTATGGGGGTCTTCAGAGAACCTACAGGTTTAGTGCCTGAATACTGGTCACGTCCCTCTCTCTCTCGTGCACTCTCTCTGCTACATTGTAACTGTTGCTTAAGAGTGTAACTGGTTCTCTAATGAGAAGTGCATACTGTTAGATACTTAAATACTTACCTCAGAGCAAAAGTTATTTTATGTCTGTACATGCCTGCACATTTTTGCAGAATATTTGGATTTGGATATTATGGAACTTTTTACTGATTATGTGATTATGTTGAACTCATGATAAATCTGCAGTATTCAGTGTTTTGGACCCCCAGCCAAGATGTTTTGCTGTCACGAGTATTATTTAGGTATTTTCTTTCCTGAAAACCAACTACAGTAATAAAACTGGTGGCCTTAGGATACATTGCACAACTGAATTGTGGTGTCTTTTAAGGAATCAAAAAGCTATCATTCTTGTAACCCATTGTAAACACAGAAAGCTCACCAACCAGCAGTGCTTGTTTACACTGAAGCGAATAAAGCCAAGAATATAATGCAAGGGTATTTACAGATTACTGACATTCTGGTAGCACAGCCATGATGTTTTATGCAACACCATGCCATTTGACTACCTGAAATAGGCATATTTTCTAACTTAGAACTGCTATCAAAGCTCCCATCAATACTGACACTGTTGCACAATGTGGCAACGAGTCACACACACACACACATTAAATATGGCAACGTATTCATCACCTACATTACTATATACAGCCTCCAGCTTCCATCTTAAACCAAATAAATGCATATCCCTGTATAGAGTCGTGTAGAATTCTTTTTCAGAATGCACATAATCCACTTGTTAAACAGGCAATCCCTCAATCTTCCATAGAAGTCAGACGGAATACACTTATAGCTCTACCCAAGGGAATTTATCTTAGCGCAATATACGACATGATGCAATAAACCAGTGAATCAGATCAGCATTCATCATTCAGGTCTTTTGTGCACCTCAAAATACATACCAAAAGACTATCATTTTGTTCAAAACACACCAGAATTGTTTTTTTTTTATTGTTATTTTGAGTAACTGTAGTATATGTTGTGTGTGATTTTTTTAAGCTGCTGGGACCTTGAATTTCCCCCTGGAGATCAATAAAGTATCTATCTATCTATCTATCTATCTAGAAAGTGGCACATTAAGATTTTGTCCACAAGGACAAAATGGATATGTGGATTTTGTCCACATAAAAAACTAAATGGATAGAACAACCTTTTACATTTAGTGATTCGTCTAAGAATTGTTACAGTTTTAATTTCACTCAATTTATCTACAAAATAACATATTAGGATTTCTGTTCACAACAAATATGTTGCAGTTTGTAAAGTTCAATAAAGGAAACACCCAATGGATGGGGAAATTCTTAGACTGGAATAAATTATTCATTGCTCTGCATTCAACCCCAAGCAGGAGCTATGTCTTGCCTCTGTGTATGGAGGACACACTTTAACATCTTGCTTGTGCCGAGCCACAAAATCATGGGTCCTCAGTTGCTTGCGGAAGGCTTGTGGTTATTTTGATTTTAATCAAGAGAGAAAAAGAGTTAGATTTTTTCCCTTTATGATCTTCTGTCAACACAAAAGTGTATCATCACAAAGCTTCTGGATTTGTTTCAGGAACAGCAAGGCTACATGATACATGATAATACTCAAGATGAGTACTATAGAAAGTATTTATTAGGCTACATCCTGTTTGCACACTGTTATGCTGAGATTTCTGCATCTACATTGAATCTCCATTCTTGGATTAAACAATTTTAATATTTTAGTGAGTACGCTATAGCTTTGTGTGATATGGTGATATCTGATTATTATATCTGCTTTGGCACTTATGTCTCACAATAATAAGCATCAATGAAATCCACTAAAAACATCTACACCTAAGCAAACCAATGACCCAAATCTGCAAGTGCTGTCCATCCATATCCTTGGATTCCTTCTAGCTATATAGCCAATGAGAGCTCCAAGATTATTGTCCATCCGCAAAACTTGTTTCCACAGACTATAATCTAAGTATAAGCATTGCTCTTACCTAGACCTTGGTCAAATGATTCGAGTTTTGCAACACGTGATGGCAAAGCCTGTGTCTTCTCATATTTTCACACAGATTTATGATCGCCATTGTCAAACTATAACAGAGTATTACTGGTGACAGTGACAGAACATTTGGTGGCCATGTTTCTGAATGATGACGATGACAAACATGCAGGATCATCATGTTGTACTTGTAGGAAGCATGCCCATTCACACATGACCACACTCGCATACGCACCCTACCCCACCCCCACGCTGAAGATTTTTTTTTTTAATTTGTAGTGTTAGAGAGAAACGACGAGGATCCCTCCCTCCATCACCAACAAGCCTTCGTTCTAAAAGCAAAGGGGCTTCAAGCGCGTCTCGTGCATACGCACCTGCTTTCTTGGAGACATCCGCCAGCAAGACGTATGAGGAGATGGCAAGCGCAGTTTTGTATATATTTGATGCACGGCGTCGAACGCCAACAATTCTTATGATGCTTTTTCTCGCTAAATTCTGTGGAATCTAATAAACCAAAGGTGAGCTTATCTGAATTTAGTCTTGGGTTGATGGGAAATGTGTTGCGCTCAAAATTTGGCTCAATCGAATTTGGATATAGTTCAGCAAACACGCGAGGTGCTATGCAGGATGAAAGTAAATAAATGTAATGGACCGTTTTTCTTTTATTAAATGGATAAATGATGTGCTCAATATAACTCGGTGTTTTCTGATAAACATAAATTCCAAGTGATTTATTTGTGTCGTTTAGGCGATTTCTGCAGGCTACATTTTATTGTCCACTACAACGGTCAAGTAAAGAAACCATTATTAATCATGCATTTTTATGATGGATAGTCATGTGAAATAATAGCCCAATAAAAACAGTAGACCTATTTGCTAATTGACGTCAATTTCCGGTTTAAGCCTTCAGCTTTCTAAGACATGTGTTTTGCCACATTTGACACTGCATGGTTTTAGAAATTGTGTGAAATTTACTTGAGGCTGCACAATGCTGTAGAGACAGAGACGCACTAAAATTCAGAGGCTAATTGTGGGCTGCAAGGCGAGAGGAAAACACACCGTGGCAAATGCATTCACGTGCACAGAAAAATCTGTTCTCTGATTGAAAAGACTATTGGTGGATATACAAGATTTTCAACTGTAATTTCATCGATAATTTAGAGAGAGGTAGAGAGAGAGTGTGTGTGTGTGATAGAGAGAGGCCCCCTTGTGGGAATCTAAAGAGTTGCAATCTTACCAAGATTTTAGTTGGGCTGTCCGTGGCACTAAAGATACTGTATTTTGAAATCCATTGATGTGATGCTTTCTCAAGCACATTTTTCATTGTTATTTAGGCCAAAATCATAGATATTCACAGCCATTAATTCATGCACAAAGGCACTATGGCAGATATTAGCTTACTATTTTATATTTCTCTCTCTGAAATTACAGTAGGCTACATTCGCTGTGTTTCCCCTCCGCTGTAGCCGATATCTCCTGAAATGCAGAAGAACCTCTGGGGTTGCCTCCCTGTTACATAATTTCTCAGCCATCAAACTGAGTCAACCTCAACACGCTTCTCTAAGCAGGCCCTACACCACTTAAATATAGACATTGCATTGCACATGAGAGATGGAGGAAGGGAGTGAGAAAGAGAAAGAGAGATAGAGAGAGAGATGGGTATGTAAGTGCAAAGAGAGGCCGTCTGAAAAGGAGAGCACTGAGGCAGTAAGTTATGAATTATGTAAGCACCTCATCTGCATTTGGGGAAGCCTTAGTATATTTGGGGAAGCCTTAGTATAACCTTAGTCCCACCTGAATGAATTGTTTACTTTTGGCAAAAAGATGCCAATATAGGCAAAGAACATAGGTGCACCCAAAAAATATTTTTTTCAATGTATCCAAACCTGTTTTTTTTCCCCCTCAAGCAGTACTACATATCTAGTCAACTCCTTCATACTAAAGTTCACCATGGATCCAACTTCCTCTAGACAAGAGTATGGCTCCAAAAAGCGAGTCAAGATCAATCCAAGCAGCGTGACAGTGAAGTATGCCACCCACTTCCCGCAGCCAGGTGACGAGGGCTACGATGATGCCCCCTCCTTCGAGGACTTCACCTCCTTCATGGATCAGAGCCCTGGCAGGCGGCTGGTGACAGAGGGCAGCCAGGGCAGGACTTTGTTTGGCACTATGGACACACGGGCGCGGCCCCCCGTGGCCACTGGCACAGAGGGCATGCGGGACAGGGGGGTGGGCAGTCAGCTTCAGAGCTTTGGCGAGGCCTCGGTGCTGGCCTCGCGTGTCACCTGGGGCGCCTTGTTCGGTGCGGCGGTGGCTCACGGCTGCGTTGCGCTCATCACGCGCCTGGCTGCAGACCGCTCCAACGTGCCCTCTCTGGAGCTCATCTTCATCCGCTCGGTCATCCAGGTCCTGTCAGTAGCAGTGGTCCTCTACCGCAAGGAGGCTCCCTTTGGTCCCAAAGGCTACCGCCTGCGTCTCTTCCTCTACGGCGTTTGCAATGTTATCTCCATCACCTGTGCGTACACCTCCTTTGCCATTGTGCCGCCCAGTAATGGCACCATCATGTGGCGTGCCAGCACCACCGTGTTCAGCGCCGTGCTAGCCTTCTTGCTGCTGGAGGAGCGGCTGGGCTACACTGACGTGGTGACGGTGGTGGGCAGCGTCTTCGGCCTGTGCCTGGTCATGGTTCCCAACATTGCTGACGAGGATAAATCCCCGCTGGGCTTCTGGAAGGAGGCCTTTGGCTACACCATGACGGTGATGGCGGGCCTCACCGCAGCTCTCTCCATGATCGTCTACCGTGCCATCAAGGATCGGGTGAGCATGTGGACGGCGCTCTTCACCTTTGGCTGGACAGGAACAGTGTGGGGCGCCTCCACCATGTTCATCATGCAGGAGCCCATTATCCCTCTGGATGGGGAGACGTGGGGTTACTTGATCGGCATTTGCATCTGCTCCACCGTGGCATTCTTGGGGGTCTACTACGCCCTCAACAAGTTCCATCCTGCACTGGTGAGCACCGTGCAGCACCTGGAGATTGTGGTGGCCATGTTGCTCCAGCTTATTGTTCTGCGTATGATCCCGTCAGCCTATGATGTGCTCGGGGCTCTGGTGATCATGGGGAGCGTGTTTACACTCACTGGAGTCAAGCTCTATTGGGTTGGCCGGGCTATACGACAGGATTACCAGGAAATCCTAGACTCGCCAATTAAATGATGAAGGCTGGGCATCCTTAGCGGTGTTTGTTTGTGTGTGTGCATGTGGATGTGAATGTTTGTGTGTGTGTTGTGTGTACATATCTGTGTGCACTGTTGATGATGTGTACAGTATGTGTGTGTGCAAATGAGTGTGTATGTTTGTATGTTTGTAAAATGTATGGTGGTGTTTACTTGTTTGCTAATCAACGTGCAATCAATGAATGTCTGAATCATGATCTATTTATTTTATATGGTCTACATGATGTTGAAAGAGTGCCACTTGTGTAAAGTCTTCGCTATGTTGTTGTGTGAGAAAAATAAAATAAATATGTTCCATGATGCATTTGTCTTCAAACAATGTCATGTTATGGCAATATTGACTTAAATGTCAACAGTTATGAAATATGGTTTAGAAACAAATGAACTCACTGCCTGAAGTAACACCAATGCTTAATATACACTGCAGAAACAAGATGAATATTCATAATTCTAGTATGTTTTTCAAGTTCATTGGCAATTAATATAATTTCAGAGGAAAAAAAACAGCATTTAAGACAAAAAACAGTCACCCTGAATGTTACATATGAGCTGCTATTTACTGTGTTCACTGCCATTGCTTTTCTCTAGCGCAATCAATACCATAGAAATGGAGGTCAGCACAAGGGGGGAAAGCAATTGACCACCTGCAATCACAATTTAGTATAGAAACCAGTTGGTGAAGCTTTTACAATGCCTTATGTGTATCTCTGGGCAACAGACAAGAACAATAGTTCTGCGGCAAATCCTTATCCTGGCACCCTATTTGTCAGAGCACATTTCCACATGTACGTTCTGATCTATCGTTCTCAGGATTAAGATACAGTATGGTAAATTCAAAAGCTTAACCATTCTAAGTACAGCTGGCCATTCTTTGTTTGGGAATCATATGTGTGGATAAACATATTGACAGACAGACTAACCCCAATTATATTGGGTAAGGGTAAATAGGATCCTTATCTCACTGCGATCTCACAGAGAGCCTTTATAATCAAACTGATTTCAAAATTAATCTAGCAGCAATTCCATTTTGTCTCATTGTCAACAGCTTTTTTTGTGGTGCTTTCTCTGAATGCACAGCTCACTTTAGCCCAAAGTACTTGAATTGAGAAGTGAAGTATCAATATTATGCAAAGCAGAACATACTTAATCTAATGGTGGGTAGGCAAGGAAAGGGTTTTTGAATTGCTCTTATATTTCAAATTGTTTTCTCTCCTACTATCCTACTACATGTAATCATTTGGCTTTACCTGATAAATGTTTATCTGATGTGCAATGGGTACACATAGGATGTAGTAATAGCATTTTTGTAGGTTTTGCTTTGCCAAGGCATTCATTGCCATTCTGATTCTGATTCTGATCCTGACGTGATTTTATGGGGGATGTTTCCTTCAGTCTCCAGTAGGTGGCATATTAGAGACATCTTTGGGTAGTAAATCAGACTTGACAGTGCTGTCTGAAGAGTAATATTTAGCCATGGAGGTTTGAAACTGTTAAATGCAGTTTAGCAGTACTGAAAATAAAAGAAAATGAAGGCCTGGAATCTTTAAAAGCCGTGTATTTAAAGCAATATTATCAATGCTGATTATGGTGTGGAGATCAGAGCATACAAGGGGTGCTCTGGACATACACAGGTCCATCTGTTTGTGCAGGAAACAGATTGCTTCCTGAACTGTGCCAAGAGGGCCACCACATACAGTACTGCACCTCAGCCACCAGTGCTTCTGGATACGTGCGCGTCTGTGTGTGTGTGTATGTGTGTGTGCTTGTGTTTGTTCACAATACCACCATTGACCTTGTATAACCATTGCACAGTCAATAATCTTCTTGGAATCTTTAGATACACATGCCAAACACATGTAAATAAATATACATAATTTAACATAAATTGGTTTTATCTCAGATAACTGTCTTTTTGGCCTAAAGACTGATCTTGACAGACTTTTTAAATATATCAGTAGGTATACATATCACCATGGCTAACAAAATAACTGTGCTTCCTATTCTATAAGTTTACTTAGTCTAGGATTAGACCTAAGAAAAGCAAATCCAATAAATATTATTTAGAGCTTGCAATATAGGCATATTTATGCATAATGGCATTGGAATGTTTTGTTCACCAATGTACTGATGTCATGCAAATGTAGTGCACACACACATACACACACACACACACACACACACACAAAATCAGGGTTTGGCCACATGTCAACCAGATCCAGTGGTGGCCATCTGTAGTAGAATTTTGAATAAATCTGAAGGAAATTACTTGTAAGAAGATAGAGCCACTCAAACCAAAACAAAACAATGCCTAAAAAGTAATAACAAACAAATAGCTTGTGTGCCAATCTATAGGCCATCAATAAGAAGGTCGTCATTACAATTATTCATAAAAGATCTTAATATAAAAAAAATCAGGACAGCCTGATATTAAAACTAGACTAGCCTTTTTTGGACAACGTTGGCTGACTGGATACCGACGCAAAAGGCAGGCTAACGTTATTCCATAAATAGAGTAGAGTGGCGCTGAACAAATAATGAGAAAATATTTTAAGAAAGCATTAGACCAAACTCACCTCGATCCACATTCAAGATTAAACCGTTGATAATGTTCACAGTCGTTTTTACCAGTTGTTGCACAACAGTACAACACGCATCTTCGACTATATCACACAAGTTGATTGGCAGAAGAGCTAGCGAATTAAAACGGGGTCTGGGTGGCGCAGCCAATGAAAAGCAAGAAAGGGGGATTGTAGAAACAAGTTAGATGGAAGAGAACTTCTCATGCTGGAGGAGACTGAACCGTGGCGTGAACCACTCCATCCAAGGCAAAATGATAATACAAGCCTTGGCACCGTAACCATACTGATGTGCCCATCATTAATAACCCCTTTGCGTCTTGGATTTCTCAAGTAAATCAGTGTGCCGTGAAGTGATTGAACTGGAGGTCGATCAGTCACAGACAGGTAAGACCGCTGCGCCAAACCGACATTATAATTTGGGATCACTGATTCCAGTGTTGGCACACATGCTACTGTTGCAGGGCTAGGACAACTACACTATGCTAGCCATCCAGCTAGCATTGAAATGCGAACCTATCTTCGAATTGAAAAACACACAAAAAAGAAATTCTGTCTGATAAGTACCAGTAACGTTATTCTCTAAGTAATGTTAAATGACAGAGGTAAGCATATCATGGATGCATGAGAATGCTCGTGGAGTCGAGCTTATAAATATTAGTGAGCTAACCAGCTAATTATATATAAACGTTAAGATTGCACTCAATCCCATGTGAAATGTTAAATGTATGCCTTTGTTTCTTATTTTTCGTCATGTGTCTGTCATTCGCATTACATGATGTGTGTTCAAGGGTGGCTTTAATCTTAGCGTTTGATTGTGTGACGACAGCTAGTGGTGTTTTTCACCCGGCTAACCTAGCTGTGTGTTGAGGTGGCTAGCCCGCTGAGATTTCTTTTCAGCGTTAATGAAGCCGTGGCCTCTCGACTTGAGCCATTCCCCTTTTAGTAGGATACAGGGTTGAGTAAACTTCAACCGTGACGTTATTGTCCTCGTGACAAATTTTTTTCTCCAGTAGATCTAGTTAATTTATGATTGTATTATTTTGTTTTGTGTTGGATGGATGACTTGGTTGTCTTTTGGAATGCTAGTTGAATTGCTGTCTATGCTGATTCTTTTTTTAAAGGACATCCTCAGCAGCAGCACAACCGTGTCAAGCTGTTGGATGTGGCAATAATGGTACACTCAACTGTCTGTAAACCCGTGAGAAAATGGAAATTTCAAAAACAAAGCACACTTCACTGTTTGTTTAGACTAGATGAATGAAGATGGCTGAATCCTCATTTTTGAATCTTGTGATTGGCACTTTTACCGTTTCAGTCCGTGTATAATGTACTTTCTGCCTTCTGTCAATCTGCTAAAAGATACCCCTAGTCTGTCTAGATGTTGATAGCAGTAGGCATTGTTTTTATTATGACTTTCTAAACAAGTTTTAGTGGCATCAATATGGATGAATCATTTCTTGTTGTATCACCCTTTTCATTCAAAAAATGTTCCAACACTTAACAGTGGTCTACTTATTATGCCACAGTCTTGCCTTGTGCATTTTGCAACTTTTTTTGTGAGGGCTGGCTTTTCTGAATATAAAATAGAATGTTAACGTTGCAATTTAGCGATATACCTATTTCAGCCCTATTGGTGTCATTACAGTACAGTTTAAACACTATAGAGGACATAGCATAGGTGGGCCTCCAGGCTGTTGTTAGAATGCTTGAATAACGTGATCTTGGTTGCAGTCATCTCAAGACCATGCCAAACATGCTTTTTCTGAGCTAGAATCTGTAAGTGATTTTTTTTTCTTGTGAAGCAAATGTAAGTTATGAATATATAGCTGTCATTAACTTTATTTTAAAACTCCAGGACTTATTAAGCTAAACCTGACTTCCCTCTCAATATCCAGCATCTCTTCCTTTTCTCTGCCCTTCTCCCATCTCTTCTCATCTCTCCTTCACTTGCTCGGTAGTTCCAAGCTCACATTATGCCAGAGGAGGTGTCAGTCGTGAAAGCTGACTGACGTGTGTTTGTTTGAAGGAGGCCTGTTGCAGCTGGTGAGATTCTGTAATTGCTGTGACAGACATTTCCAGAGTCTCTCATTATGTGTTGCATTCAATCAAAAGCAAGGCTCCCACAGTATTGAGATGGTAGGTGAGGAACAGGCTTAAAAGTAGCTAATTTGTCAAGTGCAGTTTCATTTAGGCATATAGGAATGGCTTTCCTTTATTATTGGATCTTGGTTGTATGAGATTGAACAAAAGATGGGTAAACTACAAGAGCTAGAAGATTTTTGTCAAACAGATTTGTCTCATGAATGTTTTGTCAAAGCTGACTCATTGTCTTCACTGCCTGTCTGGGTCCTGCTGCTGAGAGATTACCTTTATGCCTAATTTATGGTCATGTCACTGTGGCAAACACAGTTCACAGAGAGGTTTACCTTTCACAGCTCTTGTGTCCATGTACCATGTACACCTGAACACCCCATCCAGACACTGGATAACAAGACAATTATTAATAAGTAATTTAACTAGGTCTTTTTATCATTATTAAGGTTTCTAATAGAGAATAGAGACTTCTCAATAGCCAAGTTATTCACATTTTTTTTTAATTCTGCCTGCTAACTGTATGGTTTACAGCTCTCTCAAACGTGCCTTCAAAGGTTATTGTCAGCAGGGTAGGTAGGGTGACACGATCTTGCTGATTTACTGACCCTGTGTGGGGATCTAATAACTTAACACAAGGGTTGCATGATGTGCATGTGGTCTAGGTGCTCGTCAAACCCACAGTTTGAGAATAGTATCTATAATTATGGTTTCTGTTGCACAAAAAAACCTGTCCTGTGATTGTCTGCTACAGTAAGCTCAATGTGTCTGAGCCATCTTTTTTGTCTGGCTTAACCCCTCAACAAATAATGTTAGCAGAACTAGGCTACAAACTCCTGGGAACACAGCTGCTGCTCTTGGTCAGTCCTAGCAGCAGCATTCACTGACTAGCCTAGATATGACGATAATTCACATCCCACAAACTGTCCCAAGCAGCTCTGTTGTCTGATAACCCTGCCATATTGGGAGAAAAATCCCAAATTATGAATCAGAGCGCTGATTATTTCATTGTCCCCTATCTTCTCCTTCTAGGATTGCATTGGTTGCACTATGACCAACATAATAAAACTTTAAAACCGTATTGTGTTACAGAATTCTCTTTTACGTCTTGGTCATTATTTTCCTCTTTCTTTCTTCTGTTACTTCATGGAAGTGGCATATTTTGAGTTCTCTTGAGAAAACCTTCAGTTTCATTAAGCGGTAATGCAGTCTTTCACGCACTGACCAACAGTATGAGACATTTGCAATCTAACCCGATTACGGTGATGGGTTGAACATTTGATTGACTGGTAAAATGGCAACCTAAAAGTAAAGTCTTTCAAAAAGTAAATGAAATAATCTTAAATAGTGGTGCACGGAATTGCAAGAAGCTAAGATATAAAAGTTTTTTCATATTTAATTAACTTTAAATCTATAATAATTTTTACTTCAAACTATTTAATTAAACTTCAAATTGGATTACAGGTAATATTAGATTTGATGTTTCGTAATATGTCCTATGTGGATTTTATCTTTTAATGAACTTTTTTATTTTTTTTAATTCCTCCCATCTGCCCTTTTGGTTTTAGGGTTTAGGTTGTCTGCTTTGTATATATGTTAAGTTTAGGATCCTAAATGACTCCCTATTTTAAAAACAGGATGCTTACCTACACCTTTCTCACTTCCTCATTTCTTACTAATCATATCTGCTTGAGTGACTGCAGTCATAACCACTGTAGCCAGTGGAAAGTTGTTGTGTTGACAGTAGATCGAGACGCCGACATCATTAGAGGTGCAAACAGATCTCTGCTATCTTTAGCGAAAGCTTGATGAGCATAGTTTGGTTAAGTAAAACCCAGCTGTACATTCACACTAAGACCTACTAAAGCTGAAAAATAGCAAGCATTACTGTATAAAAGTATTTGGGTGTACACACAGCTCCAGTTGCTCATGATGGGGCCATTGCCTAGTCAACAGACAAAATGCATCGTATGTAATTTGCATAATGTCTAACTTTTGATGCGTATAGCTTTGGTTGCTCATTCTACTTCTCTAATATGGTTATGGGGATTACCAATTATGGGCAGATTCCTCAGTTATTGTGTTTACATGGACTGCAATAATCATAGTTTATTCAGTATGACAATATTGTGATTCTAGAAGAATCTTATAAACTAGCAGCATTTCTTCTGTGACAGCAAAAATTCTAAACGTGTTTACATGTTCAGAACTCGCCTAAACAAAACGTTCTTCACGTATCATAATTGGTCATATCCTGAATATAATATTTTTTGAGTAATCATCATTCATATCTATCATCATTTTAGATTTATTTATTTATTTTTGCTTAGTTCTGCAATTGGCATGCCACCTCCAGATGTAATACTTAACTCATTAACCTTTGCTGTTTGATGAATTTCAGCTTTCCCCCACTTCCTCTTCTGACCTAGACTGGTGTAGACTGAATTTTAAAAGTCAGTCTTAAAAATGAGGAAATGAAAGAAATCAAATAGTCTAGAATGAAGAATGTGGTCACATGGAGGAATGGACTTAACTTTTTTCCTCTCGATTGATTGGCTTGGAAAGGCCCAGTTTTGGTTCATGCAGAAATTATGCAGTAGAAACCTGGAAATAATGCAGTAGTAACTGAATCTTGTAGAGTCACCTGCACACGCTTTAGAAGTATCTTATCAAGCAATTATTGTGTGCAGAGGCCGTTTGAAAGGCTAAAACTAATAATTGAGTGGGTAGATCTATACATTTTGTTAGGTCAAGGCCAACACTCCACTCTAAATCTCTACTTCAGATTACCCTGTGCCCATAATCCATACACTCAGCAGTAACAACCTCCATGTGTACACAGTGTAGGAGATGAGATTGGAACAGAAATGGGAGTGAACCTTAATGTAGTGGGAGTAAGCAGTTTTAGAGGCTGAAACTGAGAGAAGGTGGTTGGGGTGTGTGTGTGTGTGTGTGTGTGTGTGTGTGTGTGTGTGATGCATAT
>JAGFZM010001996.1:8083-18158 GCA_017657215.1 Limnothrissa miodon | reverse complement strand
TCTCTCTCTCTCTCTCTCTCTCTCTCTCTCTCTCTCTCTCTCTCCTTACTCACTCACACATACACTGAAAAATAATATGTACAACGTACAAATGTGTGAAAACTGTCCTTCACACACACATTTATATATAGAAGACCAAAATGCTTTTTTTCACACTACTCAGTGAGCCAGCGTGACCATGGGAATGGTTATTTTCAGAAACAAGCTGCACTGTCTCCACTACATGTTTTGCAACATTGGAGAATGTATTGTAATTGTGGATTAAATACCCAAGGTTATTCAAAGAAGTTGGTCGTGTAAAGGAGTTTTAAGTTCAGAGATTTTGATTTTTTTTTTTCTCTTGGTGATGTGTATAATCTGGAACGCAGACTGTCCCCAAGGTTTTCGCAGCAGACAACCCTACTTTGTGCCGTTGAACACTGCAGGCATTGTGTCATTTAAAACTGCTAAGATTGATGAGTGCTTGGCCGGTTATCAGACGAACATATTTAGTGTGGCAGAGCTTCCACACAAAGTAAATCCTCCACTGCTGTGCAAATCCAGTCTGTTAGGGCAGTCGTGCTGAAAATGATTGTCCAATCACCATCACCGTTGAGTTATGATAGCTAAGCTGTCCTAGGTCTGGAGATGAGTAGCACTGTATACATTAAGAAAACCGGTGTGAAATATTTTGTATAAAATAATTCAGGACATTTAAGGTAAAAAAAAGTTCAATCTGTAGTAGTGATTTGCAGTTGGGATGAAAATTGTAGTGCCTCAGTGTGTGGAATGTGCATTTCTTATGGCTTTAAGACACTAGTGTGTTATAACGTGTGTGTGTGTGTGTGTGTGTGTGTGTGTGTGTGTGTGTTCAAGTGGAGGGGGCACTGAGGGAGTGCACTATACGGGTTCAAAAGCAGTCTTATGTTATATTTTTTTCAACACAAAAAAGGCCTGAATTAGTAACTAACTGAAACACATGTATTTGTTGGTATGAAGGAAACATTTTTTTCCCCATTCCATGTTTAGACTGGTGAGAAGACATGGAGAAGTCTGCATTGCTAGCATAGTCTTTGTCATAGTCTGGCTGTATATGAGCCAGACACCATCCGTATCGAACCCCAGTTCACTTAGATTGAACTTGATGTTGCTTAATGCTGTAGTTGCCATTTATGTCTTATTTTATCACAACCAACTATTTTATCTTGCTTTTTTCTCAAAAGTAGGCCTGTTTAGAGGAGTATTTGAGTTATTCTGTGAGATCTTTATTCAATATCAAGTGCATACATATAGAAAAATGTTGTCTGTGTGTGCGTGCGCGTTTGTACTTAGCGAGAGCTAAGAGAATGTTCTGTAAGCTGTGAGTGCAGGACTCTCCCTGTCTCTTTTCCTGTGCTTTATTGTGGCCCTCTGGAGCAAGCGGAAGGACTCTCATTCGAGACTGCTTTTTTCCCTCCCAGCCTCAAGGCAGGAAGCTGGGGCTTGTGGATAGTGTGGCCTCATGGTGCGTGTACGTCTGTCTTTGTCCTTTTGTCAGTTATCTGTCAGCCCACTCTTTTCACGCGCATGTCTATTATAGCTCATACATACAGCTTAATCTCATCTATTGACCTTTTTGAGAGCACCTAGACTGTATGTTTTTTTTGGAATATAGTCATTCACATTTTTTTGCAAGTTTCCCTTCTGGCGTTCGCTTCTACCCTTCCATTTTGGTCTTTCTGTCTGTCTGGTTTGAGGGCTAGAGTTCAGACCCCTCTAGTCGACAGGACTTGCGTAAGAGGAAGTGATAGTGACTCTTTTTGATGTGTGTCCAGAAATGGTGCTTGTCAGAAATGGGAAGAAACAACAGAATTCACAGTAAACCATTCATTATAGCATAGGACATCCATGATCAGTGAGTTTCCCCACCATGCCCACAGTTTACTGTTTCTTATGTGTATTATGCTGCAGATTAGAAAGAAAGTAACTTCCTTAAAAATTACACATGCCAATCACCCAAATCAATGAACTGTTGCAGCCTTAAAATCAAGTATGAAGTGTGAGAAGGGAAAGCAAAATCAATGGAAGAAATTACTAGAAATGAACAAAAAGTTCCAGATGGTTCAGCAGACTTGATTGTGGTACTTCAGTGGTAGTGTGACTGTTATTAGTAGTATCATTAGCCTAAGGTGAGAAGGTAAGGGGCCCTTGATGTCATTGCTGTTGATGGCATGTCCTAATTTTATCTGTTTACAGTCATACCAAGCTTATGCTTACTCTAACCCAGGGCAAAAAAAGATTTTAAATATGACCATATATGGTTTGTTATGAAAGGTTTGCGATACATGGTTGGTTGTCAAAATTGATGGATCAAGGCCTGGATGCGGATGCACAACCCTGTCAAAAAGTTGCACACACAAGGCATTATCATTTTCATTAAGGCATAATCTGGAATGTTTCACTCTTCTGATGGGTATACCCTGTTTAAAGAAATATTCCACCCAAACAATGTATTGGAGGTTTTACCCTTGTTGAACATTTCCAACAGTGTGTGTCTGCATGGAATACATATACATATAACCCCCCCCCCACACACACACACACATACAGACACAGAAGTACCCACCATGTCTTTAACTAAGAATTCAGTGATTCTACTCCTGACCTACAAAAGAGATAAAAAAAGGTTAAGGTATGATTGTGCCATTTGGTTGATTGTGATTCACGGAAACCTGTAGAGATAGAAACGGTTTGCAGATTTGTTGCCTGCAGATCTCTCTCTGTGCTTTTAATCAGCCATCAAAAGAGAAACATGGAGGCAAATCCATCCGTCACAGATTGCCTGTGTTTGTAATGCAAAGCAGGCATTACACAGCAGGAAGTTCTCTTAAGTAAATTCTCTTGCTTGATGGAGGGCCTGATAAGGAGCAGCGCTTTATCAGAAAAACCTGCGGAGACGGTGCCGGTGTTTTGTGGTTATTGAAGTCAAATTGGCGGTAGAACAGTTAAAACCTCCTGGAGCTGCTTCCATGCAGGGGAGTTGTTGCCTTGTCACTGGTCTGCAGGAGTAGATATGAATTTTTTCAAGCACAAAGAAAAGTCACGGTCCAAAAAAAGTCACTTGCAGTGACGCACCGGGGATGAAACTTGGGAGAAAAGTGTTTGGCAACACCTTGTCTCCATCATGATGACTACACACCCCCCCCCCCCCCGGTTCCTCTTGTACCATTATTGAGTTTGGCTGCGTCTGCTGGGTGTGTTT
Organism: Limnothrissa miodon; assembly: GCA_017657215.1. Taxonomy (NCBI): domain Eukaryota; kingdom Metazoa; phylum Chordata; class Actinopteri; order Clupeiformes; family Clupeidae; genus Limnothrissa; species Limnothrissa miodon. The sequence goes on along the minus strand of JAGFZM010001996.1, from coordinate 14,938 downwards.
TGGTGTCGAGGAGGGACCATGCTCTGATCGTACTGGTGAAGTGTGCACACAGGCCTATGAGCACATGCAGGCTGCCAAACGGACACTCCTTTACTGCTGCGGCATCAGCCCCCGCCCCAGCTGCCTGACCAGGCCAACCCAGGGTCAGCGGCCTCTGGCTGTAGGCCTGACGGTAATGCAGTCGAGCAGGGCGGAATCCTGGAAAGCGCCAGAGGACCGTCCCCGCTGAGCCGCCTCAGCCCTCTCCCTGCGGAGGATGACGGCAGCTGTGGTGATGTCAGCGGCCCAGTCATGCAGAGCATGGGGGGTTTGTGGCGCACTTCAAGCAGAGCAGAGGATGGCCTATAGCAGGGTTTCTCAAACTATGGGCCGCGGACCGGCACCGGGCCGCGAGAAGATTACCATCGGGCCGCGGGCCGACCTTGATTGCCTTCTTTTATTTTATAACTTTAACACAACTGTCACTGTAAATCAGATTATGAAGAAGAGCGATGCTGGCTGGCTGGCTCTGCTATCAGTGTCTTTGCGTCACCTACATCGCCCCTCCCACGTTTAATGTTGTAGAATGTTGAAAACTGTTCGAACTCTCTGCCGTCGGCACGTTTGCACTAATCCGTCTTGTCTATCCACACGCATACACGTTTCACCAGACCAATGGCATGTTCAAAGCAAGCTAGTCTTGACTCTTTCTTTGAGAAACTTTCATCTGGCACTGTATATTCACATGACACAGAGGCAAAAACATTGCGCTTTTACTTGCAATTACGACCCTTCATACATTAAATTTGGCTTCATTTCAAGTGATGGTTACCCCTCAAAACCAATTTGTGTCATCTGCCAAACAATGTTCAGCAACGAGGCCTTGAAGCCGCCCAAATAAGCCTGCTGGAAACAAAACACCCAAATCTAAAAGATAAATCGGAAGCTTTTTTTTTTTTCAAACGAAAGAGTGACGAATTGGCTACCCAAACGAATATTTTAGTAGCCTAATTTGGCAGTGAAATGAAAAGTTAACCATGGCATCGTACCTGGTTTCGTCCCACATTTCTAAGTGCCAGGCAACTTTTACAATTTGCGAGATGCTAATTATGCCTTTGATACTGCATGTTGTCCGGCTGCCACCTTGGTGCAGGTCATGATAAACTTTTGGAGCTCTCGTGCGATGCTGGTCTGCAGTCTATATTTACTCGACTTTCTCTGTCTGAATTCTGGTCGTCCTGCTGCGATGAATATCCCCAGCAGAGTGAAATGGCAGTGAAAACGCTACCTTTCAATTCAACATACCTCCGCGTATGTATTTTCACATTTGACAAAGACAAAATACCGAAACAGACGCAACTTAGAAAACACGCTCCGAATGTCCTTGTCACCCTGTCTTCCTCGTTTTGACCTGATAGTTGCGAGAAAGCAGGCGGACCCTTCGCATTAGAATTAGGTTTTTCTTTTTCCTGCGATATTTCTGTGGATGACTGGGCCTCTCATTTATTTGAGGTTTATGGTCAGCATGCAGGCTACGTTCAATTCTCCCTTTAAGTTCATACTGGGAATGCAATCTGTAGCCTAAATGGGGCTACAGTCTCTTGTCGGTTTGAGGTTCCAGGCACTGCAGTAGCAGCCTACTTGAAGTTCAAGGGTAGTTATAACAAAAAAATCTAAACAAAAACAAAAAGTGAAAAAAGAGACGTGATAATAGGTATTACTACTGCTACTTCTAACAATAGACCTAATAGTAATAATAATAGTTGTAGTACATGTAATGACAAAAGTCAAATTATTAGGCCTACGTATCTGTAACTAGCACAATAATCTCAAGCCGTTAGGTCTCCTTGTTTAATAATAACCTACATTAGTTTAGACCTGTAATAATAATAATAATAATAATTATTATTATTATAATAATAATAATAATTATTATTATACTAATGATGATAATGGCAGCATTAATAATAGTAAACTATCTATCCATCTACCTATCTAAGGGCGCCCATGGCGGCGGGCATTGGGCGGGTGTTCAGGGGGCGTGCAGAGGCCTATGCAGGGCCTTGGAACACCAAGGCCTAATATCACAGGGCCCCAGAGCAAAAAAGTTTGAGAAACCCTGGCCTATAGCACACGGATGGAGAGAGAGCGCGGCCAAAAGAGTCATGAGTCACTGTGAACTGGGCTGCTGCAGATTTCATCGTGGATTCATTTTCTTGTGAATTTTTCTTGAGGACGACTCTCAAGCTATCGGGTCTCCCCTTCAGTGGCTCCTCCCGGAGTGCTAACAGTCTGGAGGCATGTTTGCAGACAGGCTGGTGTTGTGTGGGAGGAGGCCCTCTGTTCTCCTCTCCAAACCCAGCTTGTTGTACTCGCTGGCAGACGTGCCGCGAGACTGGCAGGTGTTAACTGTTTTTTACCTCTCAGTAGTGCAACCACAGTCACATCTTATCACAGGCCTCTTTCCGTGTGTGTGTGTGTGTGTGTGTGTGTGTGTGTGTGTGTGTGTGCACATATCACTATGACAGTGGTGGCTACGATTGCCAATGTTTGAGTGACTTGGATGACTAGAATAGCACACACAGTAGGTACATAGAGATTTGTAGATGTGTGTGTGTGTGTGTGTGTGTGTGTGTGTGTGTGTGTGTGTGTGTGTGTGTGTGTGTACAGTCCATATGTGCATGCTTGACGAGCTGTACTGTGCCAAAACATGTGTTTGGACAAGTCAAGCCACCCCACAGGCAGCCTGTTTGTGCCTGTCTCAAAGCCAGAGTCTTTTCTTAGCGGTTTGATCCAGTGAATACCCTAAAACAAGACTTCAAAAGTCTGGTATTCCCCCTTTCTCTCCTCCTTACAGTTCATTATTGGCAGCTATTATTTTCCACAGCAAAGGTGCATTTTTCTTGTTGTGGTTTTGTCTTCCCCCTGATGGTGGCTGTTTCCAGTGTAAGCTTGTTTCACTTCCCGTTGACTGTGACCCAGATGGGCCAGAGCCAGGCTTGTGTGTGTGTGTGTGTGTGTGTGTGTTGAGCAGGAAGAGCTGTGCAGAAACATTCCTACTCCTTCCTTGCTATTGATAATAACAATAATACAAATAAACAACACCAATAATGATAATAATGTATGTGTTGTTGTTGATGTTATAATAATATAATATAACAAACTAACAACACAGTATTGATAACCCAGAACATTTTCAACAGAAACGTTTAACAGAATGATTACTCATTATACCTTGACTTCTGTTCTGAGGTTTTGTGTGGGGAAGAATTGGATTATTTTGGATCACCTTTCGACAGTAGATTGGGAGGTCACTTGGGAGTTCACTAGGGATATTAATTGTGTTTTCTGAGTGTTACTGTAAATTTTTACACACACACACACTGTAATTCCTATCATGTTGTTTCCTGTGGCTGCAGGGATCGGCAAGGTGAAGCGGAAAACCGGCCTGCGGGACACAGCCTCTAACGCCGACGCAGACCAGTACGCCGACAACGGCGAGCGCCTGTATGACCTCAACCTGCCGGCCCTGGTCAAGTTCAGCTACACGGCCGAGCGGGAGGACGAGCTGTCGCTGGTCAAGGGAACACGGGTGATCGTCATGGAAAAGTGCAGCGACGGCTGGTGGCGAGGCAGTTACCTGGGCCGCTCCGGCTGGTTCCCCTCGAACTACGTGACGGAGGACGTGGACGGCAGCGCGGCGCTGGCGTCGGGAGAGCCCACCTCGTCGCTACCCGAGAAGCTCGCAGCCGTCGTGCACGGCGCCTCGACCGGCTACGCGGCCAACGGCAACAGCGGTCGTGGGGTCCTGCACACGGTGCAGGCTCTCTATCCCTTCAGCTCCACCAACGAGGAGGAGCTGCGCTTCGAAAAGGGCGAACTCATGGAGGTGATCGAGAAGCCCGAGAACGACCCGGAGTGGTGGAAGTGTCGGAAGGCAGACGGCCAAGTAGGCCTGGTGCCCAAGAACTACGTGACGGTGCTGGCTGAGGCATCCAGTGTAGGCCCCCCTACCCCGGACTGCGACTACGTTCAGCCCTCGACGAGTGGGCGATTTGCCGGCAAGCAGTGGTACTATGGTAAGGTGACGCGGCACCAGGCGGAGGTGGCCCTCAACGAACGCGGCACTGAGGGCGACTTCCTGATCCGGGACAGCGAATCATCGGTGAGTCGAGCTAAAAATGATTAGTCAACTTAATTTTGGCTCATAAAATGCCTGAGCTTCAAAATCTGACCACATTTACAACATAAATCTTGTCAATGACCTATGAGTTTACGAAAAGGCAACACTAAATAATCATTAATCGCAATAGAGTATTAATTTTTAATCTGTTTTCTTGTGCAGCCCAACGACTTCTCCATCTCCCTAAAGGCACAGGCCAAAAACAAGCATTTCAAGGTGCAGCTGAAGGACAATCTCTACTGCATAGGCCAGCGCAAGTTCAACTCCATGGAGGAGCTGGTGGAACACTACAAAAAGGCACCCATCTTCACCAGTGAACAGGGGGACAAACTCTACCTGGTCAAAGCCCTCGCTGCTTCCTGATCACTCCACATAGGTCAAACCTCAACCTAAGAACTGACAAACATGAGAGACTACATCCAAAATGGACTTGTGGGAAATAATGAACATTCCAAGTGAGGACAGAGGGTGAGACGAGAAATGACTGAGAAGAGATTAAACGGGAGAGAGAAGGTGGACTATGACTCGTTCTTAAGGACATGGACACATACAAATGTATTAAATCATGTTTAGGTCATAGGACTTCAATGTATGTCGACGTATATTAGATCAACATTTAGTTAATTTTGTTAATATATATTCTTTTTCATGGTTATTTTCTTTTAAAATGTGATGCTTTCATTCTTCCCAGGACTAACACAGGCACAGGGAGCTTTTCAACATGGCAAACAATCATTGAAAGCTTGGAAAGAAACTGAGAAATCGTGTTAAACAAACTGCTTAAGATCTTATGTACCTTTACTGTCATTCTGCCAAGTTGCAAACATTTTGGAAATAATTTCAGACTCACCATTTGCCACTTTTGTGGAAAAGCTAAACTTTTGCTAATAGTGCAAACAAAACAAACAAAATAAAATCTGAAATTGAATGACTGACCAAATGGTTTATTCCATAAATACATGAAACCTAGCTAACTTTATCTTAAAGGGCTCATAGAATGCAAAACCATGTTATTGTTATTGATGAATTTAGGTAGCTTAAGGTATCGGAAGAAAGGAGGATACACCTCTTAAAAGAAGGAGGATACACCTCCTATATTTGCATGGTTAAGAAATTGTTTGGAACCGTCTCTGGTCCAATCCCGTTGCCAGGTTGAATCTGCCAGGGGGGTTTGGAAATACGAATCGTTTCATTCTAACCCTTGAGCCTGTATAAGACCCTCTAGCAGTGCTCTAGCACTTCCAGAGACACAAATTTGTATGCTATTATTGAGCCTTAAAGAACAATTTCTGATGGTCAAAAAACATGTTCTATGATGGCTTTAGTATTCTCATTTGTATTCTCATCAACCCAATTTATAAAACTTAACCAAGACACTTGACTGTTGGACAAAAGACATAGTCCCACCAACATGGTTTGCTGCCGAACCATGTTAAAATACTAAATGCAGATTGAAAGGAAACAAATACTCGGTTACTAATGGAAGTTCATCTGTTTCTGATGATTGCTGTTCTGTATATTTTGAAGGCCTGAGGAGTGACACTCCCGGCTGAGATCATGTGTCTGGATAAGACTGCTGTGGAAGCATGACAGCAGTGCTGGGATATCATTATGTAACTTGCTGCTCTTTCTTGTGCAGCAGTGGAAAGGGAGAAGGTGCTCTTTGACCCCTAATTGTGTAGCCAGTCACCATTTCCTGTTATTCCAGTGCACTGACAAAAAAAAATAATCCACCGGATATGGAGAGTCACAGCATATAGGATATGTAAAACTAAACTCACAAGGATGTTTATGCAGGGAAATCAATGCAGGCAGCATTGAGGTCACCCCGCTTCCCTGGACGGGGTCCTGAGATGTCCATGAGCATGAGATGTTTGATGCTAAAGAGTATGGAGAGTCGATGCCCGAGTGGGAGGGGTGTGGGGGGAGTATAGGGATCTAGTCCTGTTGTGTCCCACCCCCCCCCACCCTCCAAACCCCAACCCCCTCTGATAGGTTTTCCAGCTGGGCAGAAGTGGAGTGTTGGACCGAAAAGAGGAGGGAAATTCAGAGCAGCTAATGGAAAAATGACACCAGAAATAGCAGGAGCAGCCAGATCTAGAACGTATGTGTGGGGAGTGCACACTAGTCTGAAGTACTAATCAGCAGAGCGGGGGGCAAGGGAGCAGCGAATGCGGAGGAAGAGATCTGCTCTTTTTGGCTAAGGGGTGACTGAACTGTCTACACTCAGTCACTGAGGTGGTAGCTGCCACACGTGTTAAGAATGTAGGATAAGACGCCTCATCTTGAAAAGGGTTTTTGCATGGAGCACTGCTGTGTGTGGAAGTACATGTAGGCCTCCTCCTGATAGGCTCAGAAATGCCCTGTAATCCATCCCAAAAATCACACACACATACTGTACCAATGCGTTACACATGTCAAATCCGTACTGAATACTGACATGATTATGTAACCCGCACAACGAGGGAGGGCCTGTGCTTATGCGGGACAGTCTAACTCTAAGCTAAGTTCTAAAGGAGACTGGTTTAGTTTTTTTTTGCTAGACCACAATTTATTACTCACCCCAACACACACAATACTCACTGATATAAGTGGGGAAAAAATACAATAAATATTTATTTATAGAGTAAGTTAAATCATTCACAGGTAAAAGTAATTTCTCTTATGCAAGAATATCAATATAGAGTATTTAG
>JAGFZM010001994.1:0-13426 GCA_017657215.1 Limnothrissa miodon | reverse complement strand
ACACACACACACACACACACAAAAATAGCCTCCTACTGTCCATGCACAAAATGAAGACAAGACAGCAAATACCTCCTATATCCAATACACTACTGACCCAGCAGAATAATGCACACACACACACAAGAGGAAAACAAAATCACAGAAGCGGAGCTAATGCAACCAATCATGGAATATAAAAAATGTGGGTCAAAACCGTGGCAACCTTGTAACCATGGAGATGCCACACTGACAGTGTCAACAGTGCTGCAACCATGAGCATGTTTTCCATTCTGCTGTACCAATGTCATCACAGCTAAGCACACAAGAACGGGTGCCGAACACACCCTTAGAGTCCAGACATCTTTGATTCAATACACCAACTAAGAAATCTGAACAGTCTAATAGGCAGTACAGAGATTTAAAAAATCGTGGTAAAAGTGGCTAGTTGATTTTAGCAAAAAATTACGGAACAGCTGGTAAGTATGAGCATGTTTTGTCTTTTGTCTTTTGTTTTGTTTGTTGACATTTTTTTTATTACAGCACATTATACAAGTCATGTCTGGTAGCTCTTCATAGCAGAGTGCACCCAGGAGCACCATGTCCCGGGCAACCATATTGTCTCAGACCTACGACGTCTATTTGTTCTAGAAGAAAATCCATGTTTAATACTTATGTAATAGTAGTTGGGACTCGATTATATTATATTATGTAACTTGATTATATTATACCATTATTATATTATCACAGCCATTTTACAATGGGTCTTTTATACAGCAACCGTATCCTAAAGTGGCAGGTAAGCACGGGTGTTATCAAAGATCCAATAAGCCCATGATTCTACTACCTGAAGTCTGAATTTTTTTGGCCATCGTTAATCACACCTGTGCAATCTCCGCCAGGCAGTCACACCCATATAATTGTCCTGTCACACTTCACAGACAGCAACAGGAAGCAAGGAACAGGATCAGTGCTCGTGCAGAAGCCAGAACTCCCCTGATCCAATGGTGTGGTGGTGGTGGTGGTGGTGATGGTAAACACTACTAGCCGCAGTCCTGGCTGCCGACGAGCGATGAGATTCTCACCTGATCTGTTTGGCGTAGTTGAGCTCAATCTCCGAGCGCTCCTTCACAAACTTGGTGTACCTCTCCACAAACTCGATGCCCCACAACGTGTGTTTCTCCAGGTTATCAAACTGATCCTGAGGACACAAAGCACACACACACACACAAAACAAAAAAAGTTATTTTGTTAGTTAGTTAGTTTTATTTATCGCATTAATTAGCGAAACCCAATATATAGTACACCACAGTCTAGAGCAAACCCTACCCATTGTACAGAACAGAATCTCTGAGTAAAATATCCTATTAAAATGACAATAATGACAATGATCAAAGAAATTGTAATAGAATGTTAAAGAACATTCTGCATTTGTGTTATTCTAGAAAAGAATGAAATACTAGGTGACACAATTCAATTAACTTATATTATGCAAGAGGCATGACATGTGACTAAATCTAGTTTGAACAAGAGCATTAAGCGCCCCAAACCAAAAAAAAAAAAAGGTGAGCTAAAAGTAGTCTTAAATCATTTACTGTGGGCCAATGTGTAGAAATTATGTGAGATGGCTCTGCTTGTACACCAGCTTTCCCTGCAGGCTCATGTCCAGCTTTAATAGTGTCTAGTTGCCCATATGTGTGACAGACGACACTGTACACAACCTCCCACATAGGATCACATCACCAAAGTGTGTGTGTGTGTGCGAGTGTGTGTGTGTGTGTGAGTGGCGCGCAGGGAAAAAGATAGGCTGGATGCATGCTGTGCCACGTGCAGGTCTAACACGTCAGTGTAGTGTAGGGCTGCTTTATTTTATGATCTCCTACATGCAATAGTAGTCCAGTGATCCTCTGATTAGTTTTTGATGAGGATTAGGCTAACCTTCCCCTGTCATACACACACATTTCACAGGAGGGTTTCATCATGACCTGCCCTAGTTTGTCCAACTCCAGCGAATGTGAGGATCTGACACATCAAAGTCACCAGGGCAACAAAGAAAGGAAGTATGTGGGTCAGTCAGATGATTATAATCATAAAAACCCATTTAAATTTAACTACAATATGTTCCTAAAATAGCTTTCAAATCCAATGTGTAGTTAGAGTTTAGTCAATGTTAAAAGATACTAAACAGACCAGAAAGGCCCAGTTTCCCTATAGCCTATGATCATATCTAATAGGTAAAGCGATATACAGATTATCAGATGTCTATAGCAATTTTATTATCAATGATAAAACAATACATACAGATAGGTCTGTTTCTGTGTGAAACATGTAAATAAAACCAACTTAGGCCTACTTATGAGGCTTAACGTTACACGCTCTACGGAAACCGCTTAAATCTGATGAAGACATATCTGGCCGGGCGACTTTTCTGGGATAATTCGCACTGGGTTTATTCTTCCTTTGACAGGTGGCTGCGATTGTAAACAATCTGACCAGGCAGCTCGAGATCCCAGATTACCCAAATAAACAACGACATCAGCACGTGCGTCTAAGAAAGTGCTCTCTCTCCTACACAATTTGAAATTTACCTTACACCCGTAGCCTACTGTATATACCACATATTCTGAATGCTACATTTCCAATGTTTGTATTATTCAAAAGCAGGCAACTACCTGATGCCACAATTTCACACCGCCCGTGTCACTAGAAACAGTGACGCTTGCGGCGCAGCGATAGGCGCAAATAGGGATGTAGTTAGCAAATTGGTGTCTTGCCATTGCTGGCTGGCTTGTGCGGCGGCTAGCTAACGGCTTTGCCAACGATTGTTAGCAGGTAGGGTGTTGGGGGCTTTGCTACCATGGCTAACTGGGATATGGCTAGCCACCTGCCACAGGCTGCAACAGACTTGGATCAGTGATTCCACCACTTAGACGCTGGATTCGTCTGAGATTTTAACACATGCATTTGCAACGTTACCCCTGTCGTCACCACCGCAGGGCGAATGCATACATCATAAAACTAGACGTCCCTGGAATTATTGGCTAGTTTGTCGTGAGTAACGATAGAGTGACTGGCTAGCCAGCTAATGTTACAGATTTACATAGACTAACGTTGCCGTTAATCTTGAATCACCATAGACACCTGCACATACACCGTATAAAACGTTAAATCATAGCATTCTCCCCACTGAGCCACTAATGCAACGATGAGCGCATCTTCTACATACCCATAATTCTGTCCCCCAGCTGCAATTCATGGTTTCACGACCATTCCTCCGTAAAGTCAGTAATCCACGATTTGAATCCATGCGTCAAAGGTTGTTGTGGTCGATGTTGCAAAGGAAATATTCTCACACCTCCACAGTCATGGATGTTCGTCGCCACGGTCTGAAAGTCAGATTTATCTCCTCATTGTACCGGTGCCAAATGAATTCATCGCCTGCTGTCGTGAAAAAGAATAATGGTCCAGCCGTACACTGGCAGCCTCCTCCTCTGTGTGACAACACGGCCACTCGCTCGCTCCGCTCGGCTCAGAACAAGCGAAGCGAGGCAGCGCAGAGTAGAGGTGGAGAGACAGAGAGCCACACACACACACACACACTCACACACACAGTAGAGACCGTGGGACAGGGAGAGGGAGGGTAGTGCGCTGTGATCGCCCGGCGTGAACTGATCATTCATTCACATGAAGGATTCAGAAGGATTTAACGATGGGCACATGAAACGTGGTATTTGAACAAATTGCACAAAATGCTGTTTGGGATTCAAATGAATCACACGCTGTTCTTCGTGCAAAATCCAATAAATTGTATCTATTGCCATAAAAACGGCATTGATATATAATAGGCTACTTGCATGTCAAACTCCTAACCTACTTGCCTGTCAAGTGGAGACGCCCAGACAGACAATGCCACACAGACCGGCCTTTAACGCATAGGCTACAAGAGCATTTTTAAAGACTATTATTGCAAGGCGCATCTAATTCAGATGATTAACAATAAAATTACAGTTAATAAACAAAAAAACAAAAGGGTGACCTCTGGTGGTCCACTCCATTTATGTCTGTGCACGCAGGTGTTGCCCTCGAAAAACCTTCCCAGTTTAGACGTTTGTTAACACTTACAATTGCAATAAAGACATTAGAGGAGGCAGGTTGATTTAAAAATATATCTTATGACTCTTTCCCAGTTCACAGAAGAAAGTGCACTGACAGCTGACAAAATGAATTTCACATGAACCCAAAATTCAATGTGAGATGTGTCACTTTGTTCACACAATTTTCTCCTGTTGTCTGTCCTCAGGGCTTGTCACGGTGAGGATGCTGTCTCTGTCTTCTCAAGTTTGGAAAGGCTTTGGTGAATCAACCTCTTCAGGTTCTGGGGGAGGGGGAGGGGTGACAAATGACAGAGAAGAGAATAGGATTCTAAAGGGGCATTTCAGAATAGGAAAGGCAAAATGACAGCATGCAAACCAACTCACATAAAGTGCCATGTGTAGTATTTTAGGTTAGCACATTGATGAAATTTAATGTATAAGCACTAGGCTTATGTTGCACATACAATACACACATACAATTTCTTCTGTAAGTAGAAGAAAAAATGAATAAGCACTGATCATTTTCATGGCAACAACAGGATTGTTTTCAAAACGGCTTCTTTTCATTACACATCAACTCATTCAAAACAGAGCCACCAGGTCAAACTGCAGTTACTAGAACTGACCAAAAGCCTACGAACAGATCCCTGACACAGTGGTGGAGTTGAATATGAAATTGAGCAGAAACACTACAGTAGGTGGAGCCAGTGCAGGTGGAGAGCAACAGCATCACTTTTGACCTTTGACCTTCCGCTCACCTCATCAGCAGCACAGTCAGCTTCGCTCTGCTTCAGGTCCCCCTGAGCACCGACAGATATCAGCTCCTCTAGCACCTCATCTGCAAACAATTAACACAATTACAGCTCACTTACTTTGATTTGCCAACTAATCAATTAATAATTCGTAAAATAATTGAATGACAATTCATTACAACAATAGATTAGTGTAATTAATTTGATTAGTACTATTAACATGTAATGACTGAACTCAGAGTTAACAACATTTAAGTTATAGTTTATTTCTTATTACACATGCTGGTTTAAAGGCCCACAAAGCAACATTTTTCAGTTAATTAATCCGTTTCATACTGTTTAGGATGCTAACATGAGTCATTACATGGCGAACGAACGGTGTAGAATGCGCCACTGTGGCCTACAACGGTAGATACAGCATTTGCAATGTTCAAAGTGCAATACAGCGGTCTTTAGAGGGAGCCGTGAGAGAAAAAAACAGAACGTTGCTTAGCCCTGCTTTAATTATGTTAATGTTAATAAGGGATGCTATGTCAATACTGTAAGGCATTAGATTACATTACATGAGGATAAAGGCATCAGGTGAATGAGAAACTTGATAACTAATGGTGTTATTCAGGTCCTTATCATAGAGCATGTTATGAGTCTTATGGTCTTATGGAGTTGTATTTTCTGCCTTTGGCCTACACACCGTGTTCGGTCATGGCCACCAGAATTCGAACCATGCAGTGGCACAGCTGGGGGTTGCTGGGATGCTGCTGCTTTGCCTCCCTCATCACGACGATGCCACTCTCGCCGCCGGGGGCAACCAGAAGGCGTAAACAAGTGGCTCCTGTCATGACAGACACAGGAGTGACAAAGCCCAAACACAAACACAAAAGCTTTAACATGGCCTTTAAAAACATCCTCTCTACACAACACAGGGCACAATATGTATGAAACTGTATGAAAACGTTAAATAAACATAGTAAATAAATAATAATTTATAATAAATAAATAATCAGTGTGTGTGGACCTCCAAATGTTTTTCATTAAAGGAATTATCCGGAGTGAAACAACACGTAGCTCTGTTGATTGGTATAAGAACGACAGATTTTCATGCACGGTAGACCGAGTAACGAAACGGCAGCCAGCGCTAACTGATTAGGGCATGTCCGTTTCGTTTTCATATGCCCAATATGCTTAGCGTTCGCGGCCAGTTCGTGAATTCGGTCTACGTTGTACCTACTGCTGTCATTCTGATGCCTATAGACACCATTCAACACCCTCAGTCAACAGAGCTACGGGTTGATTCACTCCGGATAATCCCTTTAATATGTTTTTTTTTTCTGTCCTGCTCCTGGCCTCAGGTGAGGTGGCATGTGCATGAGCATCTATTTGGTCCAAAAGTCAGGAAGTCAGCAGAACATACACTACACAGTAGTATATCCATGGCCTCAGATAAAACACACACAAGGAACAGAAGTTAGCATTTAAAAATGTCTAATAACTATATTCCTGGCTGCTGTACGAACTGTAAGGTACTGAAAACCTCCATCAGTGTAAGTCCAAACAGCTGCCGTACTCACTGGACGTTTGGGCGAGGTTGGCCAGGACTAGGAAGGCGTGCTCTACCAGGGTGGGCTGGCGTGAATGATCTCTCAGAGCCCTCAGAAGCACCAGGGTGGCATCCTCAGCGTCTTTCTCCTGAAACGGCTCTGGGGCACCGGGGGAGGTGAGGGGGACGGACGCATGAACATGTCAGGAAGGCAGCTATTAGCCATTAGCTGCACCCACATTATAAATATACTACACATGAAGTGCGTCAAGAAAATAAGACAATAGTCAGTAAGACAGGGCATAGAAAAACCTTGAACAGAGCAGGGTTGAGGTAGGTGGAATGGTATTTAGCAGCATAATACAGGTGTATTCAGTTTAGTACTAGCATTCAGGCCAGAGGTCATAGGTCACTAGAGGTCATAGGTCAGTGATTCAATGTCAACTACTGGAGGTCAAAGTTCAACCCCGCCCCCTAGAGAAGCTTAGTGACCCAGTTCTCACTTTGGACCGAGAGGGACAGCAGAGCGGCACACACAACCTCCATGAGAGCTCCGTCTTGTGGGTGTGTGTCAGCGACCACACACACACACTCCACGCCGCCCACCAGATGCACACCGACGGGGACCTCATCTACAAAGGCAAGGTCAGATCAAGGTCGTAGGCAAGGTCATACTTTACTGGTGGCAAAAACAGAGTGTAGAGAGCACACAATCAAAAGACTCTATGCTGTATATCCAAAACGGCACAAACAATGACACTGAACAGGGTTCTTTAACTCAGGAGATAGCAGGAGCTAACTGCCTGCTCCCAAGGGTCAGAGAAAATGCAAATAAATAAAACGTAAATAAAAACGCAGCTTCAATTGAGAGTATTCTTTTAAAAGCTTTTTTTCCTTTTATCAGACAGGACAGGAGGCAATGACAGGGAGCGAGAGATTCGGTGGGATCTGGAAATGACCTTGGACTCGAACCCAGGTTTCCAGGTTTATGGTTTCACACCTTTCACACCTTTCCCCACATTCCCCCTATACTTTCTCTCTCCCACTCATTCATTTCACTTTCAACTCTCATATCTGCACCAACGACAACAACAACAAAATGTTATGGTTGGTAAGGTTACTCATGTAACAATGGTTGCTATGGTAACTCACGTAACAATGGTTGCTATGGTTACTCACGTGCCTCCAGGGTGCGCCAGAGGCATCTGCAGGCTTCGTAGGCCACAGAGCGGAGATGGGGGAAAGCCTTGAGGGCTCGTACCGCCTGTGCCGCACCATTCATCTCCAGAAACAGCCTCGCAGACTGGCCTGGGAGCAGATACGAATCAATCAGAGCCAATCAGCTTTAGCAGGAGCAACTACCTATACCTGTCAGTAGTTGCCAATCTGGGGCCACAAGTTAAACGCTAGTGTAACGTATACCACCTAGCTTAGTTGTACGTGTAGGACGTTAGTTAATCAGCCACCTGATAGTTCATGGAGTCTGGACTTTTCAGTCGATATATGCTGTACGCATGTTTGCATATATTTGTATGTACAGATTAAGAGAGTGATAACCTACTTCTTTCAGACAGGATGAAGAGCAGGCGGAGGGCTTGAGTCAGCAGCTCAGTATGTCCATTGTGGATGTCCACAGCACACAGGATGCACAACATGGCTCCTCTCTCATACACACACTGCTTCTGAACACCGCTCTCCTCACCTGCAAACACAGTGCCGGGAGGACAAACACTACTTTTGACAATATTAAACCTTTCTACAGGAATAATCACACGCTAGAGTGGAAGACTAAGTCACAATGTCCCATAGGGCTGTAACAATATGCCATATGAAACCGAAATTGCGAGAACCACGAACCTGTTTCACGGTGCAAGAAGGCAGAATTGCGACACACCCCTTCCAACTAGTGTTATCCTTCCCGTCCAGATCCAATGCTACCACATCTTTAAATTATTATTAGGATTATTTTAAGTTACAATTATAAAATACGTAGAGATTCACCACAAAACTACTTAAGAATAAATAATTTTATGTTACCCGTAAGCCTCCCCCAACTACATGTCATGTGACGCCTGATTACAGAAGTTCAGCAAGTTTAAAGGTCTCATTCCATCGTATTTTCATTAATTTTGTGGTGGTCTCTTGTCTAAAATAATGTCATGAGAGTTGGTTTCGACAAAAAATATGCTGTGGTTGTCTTGTTTCAAGCTATTTTAGTTAGGTGAAAACGAGAGCAGGGATAGCTCGAGAGGATTCTTATGAATATTAATGACATGCAAATGTATCGCCTCTGATTGGCTAACAGTAGCCTACTGTGACGCTCCCTCTAGTGGGTCTGTCTGCAGGCAGCCTAACGTTTTCTTGAGGGCGGGTTAACTGCATAGCTAATGTTCAAATTGACGTACATTTGTACAGCTTTTCCGATTCGCTCGTTTTTCCCGGCAGTTTTCTATCACAGGCGAATACAGACTACAGGGGTAGGAGAGCATTTTGATGTTGAGCATAGAAGTACAACTTGGGCTGACCTATGGTAATGTAAAAATATCAAGTCTCGGTTTATTTTGGAAGGAGACCTTTAACGTGAGGAAACGCCAACTAACCCAGAGATTGTATGTAGACCCTCCTTATACATTTTAGTCAGTAGTATGGCAACACTGCGGCTACCCATTGGAAAACGAGGACTGCACTCGTGTTGTCGACAAGACCCTCTCAAATTGCCGTAAGTGTTTTAAGAAGCTTACCCAAGTGACCGGCAAAACGAACAAACATGCGGCTGCACATTCTACGGCACTATCCCGGGGTGCATTTCCCAAAAGCATCGTTGCTAACCAGTTAGCAACTAAGTTGGTTGGCAATGGGCAATTGCATTGCAACCAACAAAGTTGCTTACTTGGTTAGCAACAATGCTTTGGGGTAACGCACACCCGAAACCAATTTAGCTCACAACCCAACAGTAGCAGCCTACACTACCTAGCTTATTTTAAGCAAAGTTTTCAGCCAATTCAGATTGAACACAAAAATGACTAATTAGAATTATTATGGCAATGGATATGCCTCTTTTCGATTGTTGAAAACGAGAGGTTCAAGTATTTACATTACGTTATCAAAATGTGCTACCAAAACTAGATAACATCCTCCATGTGCAGTGTATGAGAGCCATACAAGCCACGGTTTGTCAGAAATATAGGCCAGTATATAGATAATAATTTGCATAGTCAATGCCTATTGTTCTTTGGTGTTCAATTTAATGTTATTTGTTCTGTTTGCGAACCGAATCGTGGGTCAAAAATCGTGATGTGAACCGAATCGTGGATTTGGTGTGTCGTTACAGCCCTAATGTCCCACCTTCTTGAAGTTCTTGAATTTCCTACAAAATTAATACAGTATGATTTAATCGAATCTAACCCTAAGACTCCCCGGGCATTTGTTCTCAAACCGGGGGCCCCTCTGAGGTCCACAGTGCATTTATTGGGGTTCCGTGAAAAAGACCATGAGAGGCCCATTGAGAGCCCCTGGCATTGAGGGATGGAGAGGGGGACGTACTGTAAGTGGGCGCGGAGTTCTGTGCTGATTGAACACCTGTGTGTGATACCTGAGCGGAGATAATCCTACCTGCCTCCGCACACACCTGGAGCACCTGGCAGGCTTTGAGCTGGACGGCTGCAGAGTTCTTGTGGGCCCTCATGGTGGTGCAGGCGGCTCTCACCACCTCGTCCTGGTGACCCGTAACTATGGAAACAGCACAACAGGAAGTCCCCTAGCATTAGCCCCAGCATAGTGCTACTAGCATGCTAAATCAATCGGTCGACTTGTCAAGTCGTCTCAAACTGTACTGTACTGTACTGTACTGTACAGTGCTGCTTTCCCAAGCCATCACATGACCAGATCCTGGTGTTCTGATCGGGCAATCAGGTTCACCTGTTACTCAAGCAAACACATGACCAAGTTCTGGTGTTCTGATTGGGCAATCAGGCTCACCGATTACAGCGAGTTGTCAGACAGACAGCCCTGAGAAAATGCCTAACAAAAACATCATCGCTCAAGAAGTTGCCATGAGTGTCATCATCAACTCACAAACTGTCATATGAATAGCACAAGACACCGGTTACTGAACATAGATAATGCATTCTACTCTCCACTTTAAGACAAACACAAAATACTGACAATGAAGCACTGGCTCGTACAAGTCAAGATTCAGACAATAATTGACAATAATTAATCTTATTATTCTTTAGATTAAAATCTCACAATACTCAATAATAATCTGACAGAAGTCCTTACCATTCTTCAGATCAGGATCTGATAACACCAAGTATAATCTGACAGTAATCTGATAGTAAGTCATTTCATTACTTCAGATTGGGATCTGAGTCTGTCTGTATTATTGATGTGATGTAATTGATGTTATTGAGAAGCTGGTAGACTCACGTTGTTTCCTCTCTGCAAGTAGATAGGAGAGTATCTCCAGCTGAGTGGACTCCACGTCCACGTACTCCAGCAGGAAGTCTGCAATCAGAAGATTGAAAATTTCCAGAAGAGGTCCACTACAGGTAGAATATAGAAGGTAGAATACAGAACACTACAGGTAGAATATAGAAGGTAGAATACAGAACACTACAGGTAGAATATAGAACATTAGAGGCTCTATCATGCACACGGCGCACTTTGCTTGCGTGACTTGCGCAACCTTTTTTTGCTATTCTGTGTGACGGCATGGTTCTTTTTTTCTGGCAGAAGTGTACATAGGAGATTGCGTTGCGCTATACCAGGCCTGTCAGTGACAAGAAAGGGTGTGGTCCGGCGCAAAACGTGAAGTTGGTGGTATAGGGGTGCAGAAAGTCAGTGTGCCACTGACCAGAAAAAACCTGGTCAGGAATCATTTGCATTATCATTCAAAGGCTTTTATGGGCGCAAAGCATGCAAACTGCTTCTTTCATCAGCACAGCAGGACTGAGCAGCAGCCCATATAAAAACCATTTTCATGTGGAGGAAAACATTATGAAATATAAAATGACACACATCACATACATCAAACCATGATTATTTTATTAAAATACATAACATTTGCAAAACGTAGTTGATTGATTGCAGTAATCATTGAGAATGAATAACAAGTAACTGACGGGCTATTTGACCAATAGTGGCAAAAGATGAAACGATGACAGAAATTTCTTCCTACACTTGCTTAGCAAACTGGGATTTGGGAGGATTCCCTTCATCCCTGAAGATTAATTTCTCCCTTACCTTCAGCTTGCACATAAGCAAATCGGTTTCTTCCGCCATCATAATACATAAAACGCCATGGAACAATGTGCCAGGCTTTTAAAGGGAATGAGAGCGTGAACGGTGATTGGTTCATTACATACCACGCCCGAAACACACCCACAACTAAATAACTCATTTAAGACAACCCGTTTGAACTATGCGCCAGTAGCAATGTTCACTTTTCAAGTAGTCAAAATACCGTTTTGTGTAAGTGTGTGTGTGTTTATACTGTATGTATGTATGTTGATTTTATCTACCTAAAACTTGGTTGAGGCCTTCCTGGAACGGGGGCCCGGTGACTCCTGAAGGAAGTGATGTCATAATATGCTCTGGAGCTCCACAGACGTCCAGACACCTCTGGACGAGCGGCTGCTTCATCAGGTCCCTACGGCACGCCAGATGGGACAAACAGTACAGAGGCGTCATCAGCGCCAGCCGGACTAAGAGCTGCCAACTTTATTACAGCTTTTTCAGTCCTTAAAAACATTCATAAATCAAACACTGTTTACTATAACTATAACGATTACCAACGATTATTTACAGGAGGTCTGTCCTCATGTGAACAAAATCATGTTTAAAATTGCAGCAAAAAAAAACAAAACAAAAAAAACGCTCTGACGGGGGCGCCGTGGCTCAGTTGGCTGGGATGCCAGACCATAAATCCGGGGATTCGAGTTCATGTCCGACCCAAGGTCATTTCCCAATCCTACCCCATCTCTCTCTCTCTCCCATCCATTTCCTGTCATTCTCTCCACTGTCCTTAATGAAATGGATGTTGTCATTCATACTTCTCCGAGCAGTATTTATTTGTCATTATAGTGACAGGTGATCATAAATAAAGGGGAAAAGAGATGAAGAGCAGGACAGGGTTGTAGACAACGAAGAAAAGAGACATGCTGACTAATAATCAAGGGATAGAGTAATCGGGAGGCCAACGCCATAGCCAGTCGATGTGAGCAATTAGAATTGATCAAACATATTTGTATTTCTTTAGTAAATATGTTTGTATAATAATTTATATCAGACTATATTTAAAGTAGGCTACTATATCATGTGTATTCGTGTAGGATCACATTTGTAGGTTACAGATTTGTGAATTTGGGGAAATCCTTATTCTAAAATTATTTTTATTTTCTGTCCTTTATTAACTTTTTATTCTTTTTAACTTTTTACTCTGTCCTTTAATCTTATTTGTTTGTTTTCTTACTTTACAGTCTATGACTCACCCAGTGAAAAGGCTCCCAGTAAACTGACTAAGAAGCTCAGAAGGAGGCTTCACTAGCTCTATATGCTAGCAAATGTTCCATATAATATATGAAGGGTTCAGATGCAAAAGCCTCCAAATCCATTTTCAGAAATATTCAAAAAGGAGGTTTTAATAATATTTTATAAGTAATCAGTATAAAACTAAATTTATTTTTATTCTTTATTCAATTCTTTTTATTATGTAAAAACAAATCTGATTGGATTTGGACTGAATATATAGTTCGTCAAAATTTAAAAAATATATTTCTGTAAATTAATTTAAATGGCTTTAAGAGGTTTTTGCATCTGAACTCTTCATATGCTTACCACACGTTAGCGCGGTACTCAGGGTAATGCTGAAACATCATGCGCAGAATGGCTTGCATGTCCTTGCACATGATAATGTCCAGAGCCCTTAGGGACTGGGTCAAACTCAACAGCTGGAACAGACCGGACAGATGCTGCAGGACAGAAGGGGGGAGGGGGGGGGGGAGAGAGAGAGAGAGCGAGAGAGAGAGAGAGAGAGAGAGAGAGAGGGAGGAAGGAAGGGGAAG
>JAGFZM010001993.1:115551-131121 GCA_017657215.1 Limnothrissa miodon | reverse complement strand
TTAGTGGTTTTGAGTGCAGATAGTCTCTGGTCTTAATAACAGTGTTGAGACAGTGTTCCAAGGGTCAAATGTCATAACCTTGGTACAAAGGTGTGAACTGAGGGACATCTGCTCTCTCTCTTTCGTTTATCTTTCACACACACACACACACACACACACACACACACACACTTTTCACGCGCAATCACTCAAACATCCATGTCAGAATTAAAAAGCTTATACAAAGTCTTTCTTCAGCTGTTAACGCACACTCATCACAGACACTATTAACACTTAAAAAAGGGCTAAGCAACGTTCTGTTTTTTTCTCTCACAAGCTGCCTCTAAAGACCGCTGTATTGCATTGTATTGCACTGCATTCTATTGGAGGTGGTCCGCGCTGCTGAACATTGCAAGTGCTGTATCTACCGCTATAGGCCACGGTGGCGCATTCTACACCGTTCGTTTGCCGTGTAATGACTCATTTTAACATCCTAAACAGTATGAAACGAATTAATTAAATGAAAAATGTTGCATAGTGGGACTTTAAGTTGTCCCATACACAACACACACACACACACACACATGCCCTGTTTTTCGCCCTTTCTGTCTCTCTCTGTCTCAATGCAAACACACTCCCCCATACTGACAGAAAACCCAGGCAGAGATGCACTAAATTAGGCTGATGTCAGCCGTGCAGATAGGAGTCAGGGCTGGAATGTGTGAGGAGAGGAGCAGGGTTCTATGTCTGAGGCAGCAGAGCTGAAAGAAGAAGAGAGAGCTGGCAGCAGCAGACAGCGAGAAATTAATCTTTGATACTGACATGGCTACTGCCTCACTAGGTTTTACACAGATTACCAAACTCCACCACACTCTCTTAAAATGTTATAATCACACAGCATTCAACACCCCACATGTTACAATCACACAGCATTCAACACCCCATGTTGCAATCACACAGCATTCAACACCCCACATGTTGCAATGACACAGCATTCAACACCCCACACATCATGATTACACAGCATTCAACAAGCCACATGTTGCAATGACACAGCATTCAACACCACACACATGTTAAAATCATATAGCATTCAACACCCCACAATGACACAGCATTCAACACTCAATACATTGACAACACCCACAATGACACAGCACAAGTGTCAGACAACACTGTCTAACTTGGCAACCAAAAGTCTCCACAATTATGCTATTTTCACTGCCTGGCACTGCTCACATCTTCAAACCAATACACACAAATGGCACATGCACACACGCACACAAAGTGTACATTACATAATAAGTACAGGACATACACAGCCCACTCATCCCTACACACAAAGCTCTACACCAGTAGGTTGTTTGTCTGATCATCCAACTTGAATGTTGGATGTTCAGAAATTCAAGTAGGCTGAACGCAAACCTTTCCTTCCACTCTTCTTTGTATGTCCTACATTCGCTAACAACTTTTCTTTTCGTCGCTTTGGAGTTTGGACAGTGACATTTTGCTTTGCTAGAATCTAAGAATCTTGAGTGTTTCTCACATCCCAAACAGAAACAACATGAGGATGTCATGTGAGAATTAGCAACTTTACTAATGCTTAGCCAAATCATTAGCTATTCAGGTTGCTAGGCCTATCTGTTGAATCACAGATGACAGGAGCTGCAGCAGTCATTTTAAATGAATGTAAATTATTTTTTACAGTTTGTTGCCTGTAGCTAATGAAAATAGACGTCTATAAATAGAGTAGCATATAGGCCTATGATATAGGCTAATAAAGTTTTTTCTTCAGTAGGAAAGCATGGTTTGCCTGATGATGATGGCCCACGATTGAATTGTCAAAAAAAAAAATTGGCCCGCGTCCAAACTTATTTGCCGACCCCTGCTCTACACACACTCCAGGCAGAGTGTGTGAGCAAAGCAAGCTGAAAGGCATGCCGAGCACATGAAGGAATGTCCCACTATGCACTCATCACACACTGACTGAATGAAGCCTGTGACCTGTACCTCCACTCTTTCACAGGCAAGATGCACCTGGGAGGGGATCCCCCTTTCTCTCTGTGTGTGTGTGTGCATGTGCCACAGTGTATTTAAGGACAGCAGGGTGTATGTGTCAAGTAACAGATGAGTGATGGGTCTGGAAAAATAAAAGCACTGGCTGAAAGGAATGAAACAATGCAGCTACCAGCACATATCAGAGAGAGTGCGAGAAGAAGGGGGAGGTTTGTCTTTGGACAGAGAAAGAGAGAGGGAGGGAGAGAGAGACAGCTGTCTACATTCCTCCATCTCCGGGCACGAACACACTAAATTATTACTGAACCCAAGGAGAAGTGGCAGGGGAAAGAGGCCAGACCAGAGCTTTTCTTTTCTCTTCCTGTTCCGATCAACACACACACACACACACAAAATCCAAAGCATCTCTCTTTGGGAGGTGGCTAATTGAGAACACATTCAGGTCTGTGCCTCCATCTTATTTTCTCTGTTCTGCTGGTTTATTTAGATTGAGGGTTCCATGTCAGGGCATGAAGTGAATGGCCGGCTGTTTGTTAGGCTTTAGTGAATGGAGGTGCAAGAAGAGAGAGGCAAAGAAGCATGGAGAGAGAGAGGGAGAGAGAGAGAGAGAGAGAGGAGGAGAGAGAGGCGCTGGGAACAAGTGAGGGAGTCTTGCCAAGGGACTCATTCAGGATGAAGGGGATCCCACCAGCAGAACAAAGTTCAACTCCAGCTCCCCACAGAGCCTACTTATGCTCCGACACACACATGCACACAGACATACAGACACACACACACACACACACACATAGAGTATGCAGACTGGTCTGTAAGTGTGATGAGAGAAACATCAGATTCACTCTCTGCTTCATTCCCACCTGTAAGTCTCTCATCACCTTGTTTTCATTCTGCCCCTTCATCCTCATCCCTCTCTCCCTCCATCATTAACCAGACTCCTTTGCTTTCCCCCTCCTCACTCATCTGTTCTCACCTCTTAACACCAAAACTCACTGTCAGAGAGGCTGAAACAACCTATTGACTGGAGTGTTGATTGGAGATTAGAGGTAAATATCATGATTAGAGGTAAACCTCTCACACATACACACACGCACCTGCCTGAATAGATCAGATGATCAATGACTTAAAGCAAATAAAATACTCTCAAGCCCAACCAAACATTTACCCCTCTGGCCAAGTCTTACAACCAGCCATGCACACACACACACACACACACACACATTTGTCCAGACACAAACATAAACATGCAAACATGCATAGACTATAGCTTAGCTTTGTAAACACAGTAAATGGCCAAGGCAGATCTTGCATCAGGCTCGACAGGGCCCATACAGTAAGGATAGTGTGTTCAGGAGGCCCTGCACTGAGTCTCAGGCTCTCAAGGATGTTTGGAGAGACAGAGTCCACAGAGCCTTCTTTCCTTCTCTCTCCTTTCCCCCTTCTCAGTGTGTAATAGCAAAAATAAGCAGCTCTACTCCTGCATTCCCTTATTTGAAGATCTGCGCAAACATTTGCATTGCAAAGCTCCAGTCCAAGCCCTATAACATTTACAAACGTTTGCAAACCTCCCTTTCCCTTTTTATCAACACAAGGCAGGAGGACAGCACCCCGCCAGATCTCATACACACAAAGGACTGGCTTGGAATGAGAAATGAGATGTGTGTGTGTGTGTGTGGGCATGTGTTATGAAAAATACAGTTTATAGCTAGAAACTTAAAAGTATTGTGAGTTTCAACAAATGGTGGAAATACACACACACACACACACACACACACAAGACTTCCAAATAGTACACACACAGTCCACTCTTTCCTAACGCTTTGGCGGGATTTGCTCGCATCTGAATCCAAAGCTTCTTCTAATCTCCAAAACTATTAAAAACCATTATGGCTCCCTCTCATCCAACTGAGCCTGGCTACAAACTCAATTACACCAGAAACCAAACCACTGGCAAAGCAACACAAGGGGGAAAAGTGTGTTTGTGTGTCTGTGTTTAGGAGACCAAAGTGAGTGTGTGTATGTGTTGAGAGATCTGGAGTGAAAACAGGTCTTGGGAGGAAATGAAAGCTGCAGAGATGAGCCTGGTTAAGGATAAATAAGCTTTGCGCCTTAATGCTCCTAAACAAAAACTTTAATAATCTCTCTCTCTCTCTCTCTCTGGCCAACCCCTCCTCAAGGCTTCCTGGAGCTCAAGTGTCTCTCATTAGAGCTGCTGTTTGCGTTTGGCTTCCACAAGTGTGAGGATTTGTGATGCTCGTTAATCAGGTACATGAACTAATGATCACACATGATTAGAGCCTGTATCCCCTCACCTCACACTCCAGCACACCCCCTCTTACAATCCCACACTGTTACTTTCACCACAAGGATAAACTTATGCACATCTTTTTGTAGGAACCATTTTTGGTTTTGGTAAACTTAAGAATGTGCACTTGAGTTGTAACCTTACTATGTTTTAGAAATGTGCTTTATGTTAATAGAAATTATACATTTAACCTAATTTACCTAATTTAATCTAGTTAACTCTGAGCAGTGTCTTGCTTGTGTGTACCTTTTTACATGTCATCTAAAGGTCGACACACGCCGTATTTCTGTGACATTACATTACATTTACATTTACATTTATGCATTTAGCAGACACTTTTATCCAAAGCGACTTACAAAAACGAGGATGACAATCAAGCTACATAGCAGAAACCTTAAGGAGCATAGTGCTAGGGGAAAGTGCTTCAGTTCATTTTAGTGCTAAGATAGAAGATGTTCTCTGAATAGCTGGGTCTTTAAGAGCTTTTTGAAGGCCTCCAGAGATGGTCCTGTTCTGATTGTGGGCGACACATGAGAAGATTGGGACTGATTGGGATGACACATGAGAAGAGTCTGGATTGCCTTGGGTGAGGTGCCGGGACTGCCAGTCGACAGTCCTTGGAGGACCGGAGTTGTCTTGGGGTAGCCTGAGCCTTTATGAGAGCGCTTAGATAAAAAGGGGCAGATCCTCTAATGACTTTGTAAGTCAGCATCAGTGATTTCAATTTGATGCGAGCCGCCAGTGGCAACCAGTGGAGCTCGATTAGTAGAGGGGTGACATGCGTCCTCTTCGGCTGATTGAAGATGAGACGCGCCGCAGCATTTTGAATCATCTGAAGTGGCTTGACGGCACAGGCAGGAAGTCCTGCCAGAAGGGCATTGCAGTAGTCAAGGCGTTAGAGGACCATAGTTTGAACCAGCAATTGGGAGGCTTGTTGAGTTAGGTATGGTCTGATCTTTTTGATATTGAATAGTGCGAAGCGGCAGGCCCGGGCAACAGAAGTAACATGGTCATTGAAGGTTAGCTGGTCGTCAATCATAACTAGGTTCCTGGCTACCCGTGAGGGAGCAAGAGACAAGGAGCCAGAGTTGATGCAAATATTGTGGTGAACAGTTGGTTTAGCTGGGAGGACCAGCAGCTCGGTTTTTGAGAGGTTCAGCTGGAGATGATGGTCTTGCATCCATGCAGAGATGTCAGAGAGGCAATCCGAGATTCGCGTTTGGATGGTTGGGTCATCGGGTGAGAATGACAGATAGAGCTGGGTATCATCGGCATAGCAGTGGTAGGAGAAGCCGTGCTGGCGGATGATTTGGCCCAAAGAAGTGGTATAGATGGAGAAAAGAAGGGGACCCAACACAGATCCTTGGGGCACTCCAGTAGCAAGGTGGTAAGGCGCAGAGGTGTGTCCTAGCCAGGACACTTTGAACAGTCGCCCAGTGAGGTAGGATTCGAACCAGCAGTATGCATCACCCTTGATGCCCATGTTTGACAGTATAGACAATAGAATACTGTGGTTTACCGTATCAAACGCAGCTGACAGGTCGAGCAGGATGAGTACAGATGACCTTGATTCCGCTCTGGCTTCTTTTAAGGCTTCAACCACAGATAGTAGAGCTGTTTCAGTGGAGTGGCCGCTCTTAAAGCCAGATTGGTTGTGGTCGAGTAGATTCTGTTGGTTCAAGAAGAATGCCTGCAGGGTACATGCAAGTGGAGAGTGAGCAAGCACTGTGACACAGTGTTGTCTTTAATTAGAACTCAAAAAGAGCTCAGGTGGGCAAATAACAGAAATAGATCATTTGAATTGCTTTACTTTTTATTTTCTTCACCATACAAGAAAGTCAGTTGGATTGTTTATATATATATATATATATATATATATATATATGAATCTGCAACATCTAATTGACTTCAACTATTTGTGCAATCTTCATTTGCATTGTGTGTTATTGTGAAACACTTGTCATTTACCTCACGTGGCAAGTTTTGTTGGAAACACCGCTACAGCTGTTTTCACAGCCTTGTGGTTGCTTGCTCACTCTCTTTGCATTATACTGTAGATTGTCTAAACTATTTTAGAAGACTTATTTATTTCTCTGACTTCTTTTTTGTGATGGCACACAGGCCGCCCATATTCCTCAGTCTGACTTGCATATGTACAGGCGGTCCCTAAAGAGCATGGCCCCACTCTGGTCACACTGAGGCACACCACATATGCTATCACATATTTTCCACTTGCATGTACCCCGCAGGCACTCTTCTCTCATCAGCTAACTAGCACATGATACAGTTACACACACAAACACACACTCTGCAAAACACCACAAGACACACGGTCATATAGTCATTCACTCAATCGCATACACTCTCTCACACACACACCAATTCCCAAAGCTAACAGACCCACTCATGCCCTATATGTGCTGACAGAACATGTCGAATCCCCTGACCAAACCCTCCAGCTGTCACTTAACCTAGACCTGGAAAAAGAATACAAAAGAGTAGGAATGACAAAGTGGAGAGGAGAGAAGCGGAGCCTGATTTAGAGTGATACAGTGACGGAGTGCCTTTGAGAAAATGCTTTGCTGAATGCTTATTTAGGCTAAGGTGTGAAAAATGGCCTCCCACCATGGGACGATTAATGGACTCATCCATAACTCGGCTGTAGGTGCTGAGGGAGAGCTCAAAGGTGAGGGAGAGGGGTTCATCCACACATACAGACTCTGATCCTTTTAGACCCTCATTTAAAGTGTTATCTGTGACATTCTATTTACACTCAAACACCTTACACACATCTTACACACACACACACACACACACACACAATTGACATTAAAGTCTATCAACTTTTTAATATTTTAATTTGACCACCTCACCACAAAAAACTCACCACAAGTGGAGATATATTGCATATCCAAACAGTAATGGAAATATTCTAAAATGAGACAGTATAGACAAGATTAATAGATCTCTATAGCAGAGATTAAGCAATACTTTGCACTTGGCTTGCATAGCTTGCGGAACAAAATTTACGTACAACCCTAGGGCTTCCAATTATATGTAAAACAAGAGATGTAATTTCTGAAGGAATTACCAGTGCAATGTGAAGCATCTAAAAAGTTAAACTTTTCAAAGCTATATCTGGGTAAGCTAGTTGTTGTGAATGACATTACTGCTTCACAATGCCATCAATGTAAGATAAAGGTGTAATAACAGTGTTCTATTTTGGCACAGTTCTACGGATATGAAAACCAGTTGAACGGGATCTCCCCTTTTGGGAGCAACAGATTGCATTGTTAGAAGCCAAACAATTGGATTTCTCAAGAAAAAATCATCACTCTCGACACAGACTTTTATGAAAGCATTTGTGATTTGTATACTTTTATTTTGGCAGAGCTCTAGGCACATAAAACATGGTCTGTCCTTTTTAGACCTCAACACCATTTGTGGCCTTTATATATCCGACCCCCTCACCCCCATC
This sequence comes from Limnothrissa miodon, assembly GCA_017657215.1. Classification (NCBI taxonomy): domain Eukaryota; kingdom Metazoa; phylum Chordata; class Actinopteri; order Clupeiformes; family Clupeidae; genus Limnothrissa; species Limnothrissa miodon. The sequence goes on along the minus strand of JAGFZM010001993.1, from coordinate 123,346 downwards.
CCATCTCTATGCAGTCCTGCATTTTTACACCCATAACTTTATGCATGCGACAATACTTCTTTAAATCCTTGAACCATGAGACATTCAATTTCTCACCCAAATGGGAAGGACTGTCACTGTTATTTTGTGATTTATGGTACAAAATTCTATTTTGGCAGACCTCTATGCACAGGAAAAAAAATTGGATAAGATCTGTATGTTGAGCTGTTGAGGCCATTTTTTGAAAGCATATTTGTATCAGCTATGTTTTTTATTTTTTAATTTATTGTGAAACCTGTAACACTTTCCATATGGTATATATTAGAATGGGAATTAGAAGTCTTACGTCTTAAAAACAAGACAACAAATTTTTAAAACAATTTGGTAACCATCTTAAACCATAGGGAATTAACAGTAAAATGTTGGTCAAAGAGGTTTAAATAGTGCAATGACACCCTCTAGTGGCAGGCTGGTAAGGAAAGATTAGTAAGCAATCCAACCAACCTGTCTTCGGCTCTAACATCCTTTAAATGCAACTTTAAATCAGAATTTAAACTATTAATTCTTTTTTCATCTTTGCTACTTGATCTTTCTCTTCAGTCATCTGAATTATCTGTTCAATATTTTTCTACTTATCATTCTATTCAGCATTTTAATTATTAAGCAACTAATTATTAAATGTAACTATTTAATCAATTCAACCGTTCAACTATCCCACTATTAACTCTATAAACTATTTCACTTAGAAATTCCACGACATAAAGTTGCACTGCATCTCCATGCAAACGCAATTAAGATTACATTCCAAATAGATACTTATTAACCGAATATCCAGATTACTCACATGAGGTCATATGATAAATCCATTCAAGGTCAATTGAATATGTGAATATGATCCACAAAAAAATGTCATATGCGCATGTCATCTTGACGGATGGAATAGTGAACGATACTGTGTGGGTTATGATTGAAAGGATAATAAGTGGATTAGTTACAAAGTTAACAAAAGTAATATGTTGTATAGGACTGAGGAGCCTGAGGAGGAAATGCACTATTAGTAGGCCTATTGTATTTTCCCGGACGCTCACACTGCACTTTGTAATGGTTTCCAGAACTTTCTCTGAGCAGTAACACTTGGGCCCACAAACATGTTTCCAAATGTTCAAGGCTGACCTTAATCTCAGTTTAGCATCAGTTCTTTCTTTTCCCTCCCTGTATCGAGAGCTTTCTAGGTCCAAGTTGCAATCCGACACCCCTCGAAATTCCCCCCAAAGCAGCATGCCTGTGTCCATAAAAGAGAAAAACAAATAGCTAGCTATTGTCTGTTTGCTTCACTCTCCAACACTCAAGTCAAGTGAGGAAAAAATAAGCATAGTAACCTATGAGAAATTATATTATTATTAAGCACGCCCTACCCGGCCCGAAGATAGTGGCAGGAATATTGAGCCTGTGGGTCAAGTCGGGTTCATTCAAATTTGATTGTTCCATCTGCAGAAGTTACTAGAAGCAGTTAGTTACATTTTAGAAGCAAATGCTATTGTGCCCCCTAGCGGCCAATGGTGCTACTTTAGTGTGTGTATGTACTGTATGTGTGTAATTTATACATATAGCCTAACGTAGAAGCCTTCAAGAAAAAAGGTTTAAGTTGAAAACTGTTAAAAAAAAGTAGTTGTGTTTACCAGGCAATAGTCCAAACTTGTAATCATAAAGCCAACTATCTTACAATAACAATATTCTTTCTGAGGCACCCATAATTTCCCCTCGGGGATCAATAAAGTATATCTATCTATCTATATGTAATCCACTGCACCGCAATGATGCACAGAAATAAGTAGCAAGTATTCCTCCATCTCTGATACTTTCTTATTATTTGTAGTCTTGTACTAGGGCCACATCTAACCATCTGAGAATGAAATAAGTTCTACTCTCTGTGGTTTGTTCATTATTTCTAGGTATGATATATTCCTAATGTAACCAGTGTGGATTTAAGAGATGAAACACATCCATGCAGATCAAATCCGAACACAAATGGTCTGTCAGAAAGATCCAACCTGTTTCTGATTTTTTTTTTTTTAATTAAAAATCTGATTGTATTACATTTACATTACATTTATGCATTTAGCAGACGCTTTTATCCAAAGCGACTTACAAAACGAGGATAACAATCAAGCTACATAGCAGAAACCTTAAGGAGCATAGTGCTAGGGGATAGTGCTTCAGTTCATTTTAGTGCTAGGATAGAAGATGTTCTCTGAATAGCTGGGTCTTTAAGAGCTTTTTGTATGTACATGTATGTCTGTATATGACTTGTATTATGCTACTGGACACATTCTCTTGTATAAATAACTTCTATCTACATCTCAAAAATACAATAATAATTAGACCTAGGCCTACCTGTTCAGTTTTCAAAACCATTTTCATTAAACATTTTTCTTCACGGTCAAATGTTAAACCATAGTATGTTTTCTTTGCCTTTATGTTAGCAAACATTGCTATCTTTTTTGTATTTGTGAAATGTCATAATAAATTGCAATTGGGTTTATAGATTTGTTTTGAGTAATTTCCATTCACTTGTTTAGTAGTAGAATGTCTTGGAGATATTGCTACAAAATATCCACATACATTAAAATAAATAAATAACTAAAATAACTGTTTTGTTAGGTGCACCTAGCCTGGCTAGAGCGACTACAAAGCTCTTAAGAGCTTGGTCTGGCCATTCTACGATACTAACCGAATTCTGGGAGGCGGGCTTAACCGGCGGCAGTCAGAATCTACAACCAATCAGACCACTCAGTCTCATTCAAGCTCGTTTCTCATTGGTGCCCTCGAGTTTGGGATAATAATTCCTCTAAATCGGAAGCCTGGCCAGACTGACTTGCTCGCGAAATTGATTGTAGCGTCACAGGAAGTATGGGCGGGCCCAGGCTAAGGTGCACCTGCTTAGACGTGAAGAATGGTGGTGGAAGCATTTGTGGCGCAACATTGCTGGAGGGACTGGTGCACAAAATAATGTGGATATTTTGTAGCAATAGCTCAAGAAATATGCCAAAAGTTTAAAGCTGGGTTACAAATGGGACTTCCAAATCGACAATAATCCCAAGCATATCTTAGAATTGGTTATAAAAAGACACTGGAGTAGCCACCAAAGTTTTATCTCAATCCTAAAATGTGTGAAAATATGTGTGCAGCACTGATAAGGTGTGTACATATGAGGGCTGAAAACCTGATCCAATCACTTCAGTTTGGTCCAGAGGACTAGCCATAATTCTGACAAATTATTGTGATCTCTTGTGGAAGAATACCTGAAATGTATGGATTCAAGGTGATTCTACTAAGAATAGGACTAAAACGTTTTTGACAGAAAAAGGCAAAAACATAAAAGCCTAAAAGAAATATTTGATTTAATGTTTAACAGTAAAGTAACCTTTTTGTCTTTTTTCTTGTAAATATTTGATTTCAACTATATAGGCAGATATTGTTTTTTTTTTTTTTGTTTTCAGCATGATTAGAAAAAAGGGGGAAGATTAGATATGGGTATTCCTGACTGTGACAACAAGATCCCCTCAAAAGAAATTAGGACTAGACTAGATTGATCTCTTCCATCCACTTCACTTCTCTGATCTTCTCAAGGGAGGTGCAAGAGGACTGTATTGGCAGCATTCAGTCATGACCAAATACGAAATGAGGAAAAAGATCAATGATCCTGTCAGAGGACATTCCCATGGTTGTGACAGAAGACAGGCACCCAGCATATTCATTGGTGCATATTTGTAACATTTTATTTCAATTCATGATTCCTTCATGAGCCCCCTGTAGGCACAGAGCACCAACATTCCCACATTCCCACTATGTGCAGGACGCACTGGGGTACGTCAGATAAAGACTTGTGCACACAGTCCAGCCACACACACACACACACACACTTCCCCTCACACACGTGTGTGCGCGCGGGTCTCAAATCCTTACATTCCCACAGGAGAAACAGTATCCGTCTGGCCCTGTGCTCAAGTAGAAAACTACAGAGGGTCGGATGCATTTCATCTGTACAGATGTGTAAACAAATCTTCAGATTCATTAAAAATGTATCTTTTTCGCCCACTTGAAATAAATTAGAAGTTAAAATACTTTTGCTTTCTTACAAAGCAGAAACACTTCCTATAGGTGTTCATCCAGAGATTATGTCTTCTTTTTTCTTTTCCCAGGATCCTTGCTCTTTTTATGGTTTTTATTCCATGGTGTTAAATAAAAAATAAAACCCACACTCAAGCACACACATTCAGTTATACACACATATACGCACACGCACACATTTGTTTGCATTGCTTGTGAATTCCCTTGGAGAGTGTTTTGGCAGCCGCTGTTATGTGGTCTTTGAGGGAGGGGAGGGTAGCAAAGGGGAGGAGAGGAGAGAGTGTACTGGAGACTGGCTGCCCCAGGGCCCTGCAGTGTCTGAAGAGCAGGCATGAGGAGCAGGAGCTACATGCTCTCACTCATCCTGGGGTTCAATGGCCATCCAACAGCCCCTCACATCACATCTGCCCTCTTGTCTCGAACCTTGTTGCGCTGTTTTGTCCGGGCTTTGAAGGCAGCCGAGTTGAAGAGATGCTGCAAGACAAAGACAGATTGATAACAAGGCATTCAATGGTGCTGCAACAACTGTGACAAACGCCAATCACTCGAAGGAGTCAATTGCTCATCAATTAAGTTCTACCAATTAGTATAACATGGCAGTACTCAGAAAATAGTTTCATGTCGCCTACAGTGAGTAGTGAGTCATAAATCTCTGAAGTATAAAAAAAGAATCTGAAAAAATGTTTTTGGCACCAACCTCCAATGCACAAATGACTTCACTAGCCATGATTCAAACCATATTCCAGAACCATCTCTAAATACTACAGCAGGGGAGGCCAATTAATTTCTACCGGGGGCCACATGAAAAATCTGAGTGGGGCCGAACAAATGATAACTCGAACAAAATTCTGCTCAATATTGATTTTTGAGCAGCAAGTAATACATTGTGATAAGCTTCTTTTGATAATCAGAAGTATCAGAATATTCCATTAATATGTGTGTAAATTTGCATATAGGAAGAGGAAAATAAATCACCAGTCGCTGTACAGACAGCGCATGTAAATAATACATCATGAATTTTCAAAATAAAGGGACAATTGTATTGTATATACAGCATAATCACTGGTAAAAGACTGACATACCACGGGCCGGACAGGGATACCCAAAGGGCTGCATCTGCACCCCCCCCCCCCCCCCACCACCACCACCACCACCCCCCAACAGGACAGGTTCACCAAGAAAGTTTGCCTGGGATTAAAACTGAACTTTAAGATGGTTCGGCTCTAGGCCATTCTCACTCATGAAGAATGGCCTGGTTGGTTTCTCAATCATGAAACTACTAACAAAAAGAGAATAGAATATTTTCTGCATGTGTGCGGTATACTAACTCGTTCTGTGCGGGAGATCTTGCTGGCTTTGACTGATGCGTCCAGGATGAGGGGAGCACCCAGCCCAAAGATGTCTCTCAGGAGAGGATTCCACTACAACACCCCAAACAAGACACACACACAAAATTACTACTGCTATGTGCAAACCTGTATGAACTGCTATGTGCAAACCTGTATATTGGTTCAAAGGAAGTAAAGTTTCTTTTTGTGTTATTAGTCAAGCAGTCAGTAATGCAACAGCAGTCGTTAGCAACTGCTTTTCATTAGCACTGTATGCTTTAAATATGCCATGCCCATATGAAGTATACATGCTAATCTAATCAATGGACAGTAACAGAAGTGGGTAGATAAAAATTAAACACGGCAATGTGACTGAACATTGTCATCACAAATTCTGCCTCTTTTCGCATTGTATATTAAATTCAAATTTGCATTCAAATGACCACACTGCACAATAAAATGCTTCTTCACACCCACACACGTAACATGTAGCAGGTGCTTGTTCATCTCACCTGTAAATGGTGTCGGACACCAGACTCTAGCACCTCTTTAAAGGCGTCATAGATTCGCCTGCGCACCCAGCAGTCGATGTACAAGGCCTCAACACCAAAGCGAATCCTCTCCTCAGAGAAGTCTTCATTCTGTACAGACACACACACACACACACACACACACACACACACACACACAGTGTAACTCTGCACTGCAAATTGGGCTTAAAAGAGCAGGCCAGGCAGCATTGTGGGGCCCTAAGAAGAGAGGTATGAGGACGGGCTCCCTCCTCTCATCTCTCACCTCTATGTACTGCAGCACCTCCCGGAATATGGACCTCTGCTTCCTGCGGTCATTCTTTGCCCTATGCTTATTCCCATCTGTTGCCAAACTCTTCAGAGCATCACACAGACAATCACTGTCCTCATATTCAAAGTCCTACAAATGAACACACACACACACACACAGTCATGATGGATATCTCACTAAGATAGTAACTGTCAGTTCTTTGCTTACATGCAGTAAAACATAATGGTGAGTACACATGTGGCACGTGTGAGTACACACCCGGTCGATGTCCCGGCCCAGCTCATAGAGAAGTGCAATGGTCTCTCCCACTGCAATCCTAAAGTTGACGTCAGCACTGTCCAGACACGCCTGCAGACGAGGCAGGTGACTGCAGAGGAAGAACAGTGGCATCTCAACACAGCACTGATGGAAACTACCTCAACATCAACCACGGAAAGAACTGCGGACTCTCTGAAGGTGTGTGTGCGTGGTGTTTGAGAAGGGCAGAGGAAGGGAGAGAGAGCGAGCGAGAGAGAGAGATAGAGAGATAGAATAAAGACAGCCCAGGCTTGTGAGTATCTGTGTGTGTGTGTGTGTGTCTCACTGGTTAATGAGGGAGGTGAGATGTGAGGCTGGGCAGAGGGTGATGAGGAGAGCCCAGGCCTGCAAAGCAACAGTGTGCAGTGGGGGGGTGCCAGCCTTCACAGTGGGCATCACCCCCTCAGCCCGGGGATACACGGAGCTGAACACACTCTCCAGGTGCCCCAGAGACTTCAGCAGGTCCTGCACACAAAAGGCAACTAGACACATGGGTATGCTGACAGAGCAAAAATAAACAAACATGGTAAATTATCACAACAAACAAACAACGTGCACACACACACATACAAACACAAACACAAATGCGCGCGCGCACACACACACACAGCTCACCTCCGCGTCTTCTGCAGATGAGACGTAGCAGCACATTCCCAATGCAGCGGCACACTAATTTACAGAAATGCAGTGAGTGAGCGAGTAAAAGGACGAGGGCCATATCTACATCCATCCTCTATCTATTCTTCTGTGTGATTCTCCCCACTAGCAATGAAATCTACCCAAGGGGGCGCTCTGGAATTTTAAGAATTTCAAGTGTAGATGTGCTGACAGGCCTGTGAGGCTGGAGACGAACTCACCCTCTGGCGTGCTGCTAGGCTGGCAAAGTCGTCAATCAGGATGGTGCTGAGGATTGGCCGCAGCACCTTAAAGCCCTCCTCCCCCTCCGGCCCACCACCCAGCTGCACACACAGCAGGGAGCACACGGTAGCTGCCGCCGCCTGCTCTTCGCCGCCTCCTGCATGCACGTGCGCACGCACACACGTACACACATACACAGATGCAGGGAGGGAGGGGGACAGAGAAAGAAAATATGTGAAATAATTTTGCTTCTGACACCTCATCTCTCACAACCCTGAATGTCCTTCCAGGGTCATCCCACACAGCATTGGCCAGGGCGCTCTATTTTGCTCATGACATCAGGATCTCTCTCTTCCCTCCCCTCCCTGCTCTGTCTATCCTGTGTGTGTGTGTGTGTGTGT
>JAGFZM010001993.1:96366-115541 GCA_017657215.1 Limnothrissa miodon | reverse complement strand
ACACACACACACACACACACACAGATGGGGGGATAGTTGATCTTTCTCTGTGTGATGCTTGCAAAAACAGCATGATGGTTCAAATCCATGTAAATTACTCTAATCTCGGGCAACACACCTCTTATCCATGACATTGTCAATGCACTGCTTCAGTTTGTCCTCCGTCTCCTCCTGTGCAGTTTGTTCATCTACAACCTCACCTCCCCCTAAGTACACACAGACACAAACGCACACAAATCAACCACAATACATAATACCCAATGACTGTAAATATGCAGTAAATACTTGAATCTTTCAACTGGCTTCGGCCATAGGATTAGAATTGAACATGTGTGTGTGTGTGTTTGTACCAACCTGTCCCCTCATCTATCACCGAGGCATTCTCGCTGGCACTGCTGTAATGGCTGAGAACATCTGAGGCCAGGTCATCATCACTGACACCAGACTCCCCCTTCACCCCATTCCTCCCTGAATGAATGACAGAGCCAGAGTGAGGGAAGAGGAACCAACTAGGAAGAGTAGAACTGAGAGAAAAAACATATAAGAGGGCACTGTGTGTCGGTGTGTGTGTGTGTGTGAGAGAGAAAGAAAGTGCTGAAGTAAATGTAAGTCTTGTGAGAACGTATGCCTTTGCCTGTCCACAAGACACGTTAAGTCATGAGAGTATTGTTGTGAGAATGGAATTCTGTAGAATAGTGTACAAGGCAGAACAAAAACAATGTTAATGAGACTGTGAGATATCTAAAGGTTTCAGACTCAGTATCTGATGGTATTATTTTGGTCGCAATAATCAATATTTGACAATTTAGCATGGAATTCACAAAATTCTGCCGAGTATTACTTTGTGTAAACAAGACTTTTTTATCACTACTTTTTGTGTTATGTAAAGTCTCTGTTGTGAGTCAATGTGCATTTAAATGCATATATATCAGCTGTTTAAGTCCATCTTTCTGTCACAGATCTGTCTCTATATAAAGCAGACCCTGTACTCACTTACTACTGACAAGGACACGTGCGCTTGTGTACTGTGTACACACAGGAATGCATGAGTGCGCACGCGCGCACACACACACACACACACAGGGCATAGTCCCTCTAAACAAAGGTCAAAAATTCATGTGAACTTGCTCACCCCGAGGGTGTTCGCACATGCACAACATGAACAAACACTCATACACCCACACACTGCCACTGGGCAAACCGCCTCGCACCCCCAGAGATCCAAACGGCAAGCAGTCACATGACCCCCATCCATATACACCCTAATCCAGATAACATTAGAAACTCCTGAGCTAGCAAAAGCACCTTAAAGCCCCAACATTGCCCTCTCACGTACACAACCCTGAACTCAAAGCACCTCATGTGGAACCCAGGTTCATTCATGCTATCAGTGTAATTTCCCAAGCCCCGTTACAGTAGCCAATGTGCAGTACTGAGGAAGTTACTCAAAGGAATCCGTTACAGGTTACTAGAAGTTACTATTAATTAGTAGTTAGTAGTTCCTATCAATTGTAATTAATTTACACATCATTTAGATGGAACGTGCCTTATTACCAGTCATGATACTGTTGTGCTAGGGCTGGCCCATTTAGAAATAGAAGACCTCTGACTGGACACTTTCATATTCGTAATGTGATTGTGCTAGTTCATGGTGCTATAAAAGTAGGAAATAGGCTGAGTGGCTACATTATGTACCAATCAATCCAAAAAGTTCCATTACTAATGTACCGCAGTTACAGAAATTTAAACTGTAACATGCTTAGTTCCTCAAGTTTGTAATTACATTACAGCCTGCTTTGTAATTAATGAGCCTGCCCCCAGTTAGCTATCCCATCTCCCTCCTAAAGACTATGACTTTGTCTCTAGCTTGTCAGCTCCTTCCACCAGTTAAAAGTGCCAATCTGGAGGACAGTCACAGCCTGAGCCAAACACAGCCTGGCACACACACTCACATGAGCACAAAACTATGCTATGTACTACCCAAAAAAACACAAAGGCTAGCAGTTCCAACCGATTGCAAAAAATATTACGGAATCCTATGCACACCACAAATACAAGTTAAACCACATCAGGCAGGAAGTTATAACAGATCGAACAAAAAAAAAAAACTTAATTCAAACTGCACATTTCAGTTCCTAGAACATTCTTGGCATATATGCAACACACAATTTAGGTCTTGCACCTCCTAACCTGTTCCACAGTCATGGGCATTCTGACTTACCAAAAAACACCTTTTATTTCAAATATAATAATCATAAATGGGACTGTCAGATGACTGAATTTGCTAGTAGTTGTCTCAGGTCAGTTTGGCGTTGTTTGTTCTTTTGTTCACACATGACATCATCCCCCCACACAATCTTTCTGTGTGTATTAATAAGGTTAAAATAGGTCATGTTACAGTGTTCCCTTTTGGGGAGGTTGATGAATACACAGAGGAAACGAGTCTGGGAAGCTGGTGTTGATGACATAAGTTAACAGTTGATGTCCCAAGAACCAGTGAAACTGGCAAAAATGATGAATGAATGGTAATACCTTCAGCTTCAGAATTCTCAAATTCCAGAGAAGCAGGAGGTTAGAACACTTCATAGCCATTACAAAAAGGATTACACCTTGAACTCCAGAACTCCACCAGTTTAGAACAAGATTTGTTAAGATTAAGATCTAGTGAAATGGGATGTTGCAGCCGAGTGAGGCAGGCTTCTGCATGCATGTGAGATTCTGAAGCTTTGTGAGTGCTGAGCACTGTAGACTTGGGTGGGCAGGGCATGTGAAGTAATCATGCATCGGCCTCCTGAGTTAATGCCATGGGAAGAGCTGGGGGGTGACAGGCCCAGCTCTATGAACAACAGACACACTGCTCTGTGCTGGATAGGGGAGGGGAGGATCCTAGGGTTAGCCTTTGGATGAGCAAGCGAACTGGTGATGAAAGAAGATGGTAGGATGTCCACTCACAGCTGTTAATGTTGATGGCAATGGCAGAGAAGGCGGTAAATGCCTGAACTCAGCCTACCTGAACAGGGTGTGGTTTTCCCTGAGAGCTGAAGCTGGAGCACTTCCTGACGCAGGGAGCCTAAACGAGGCAGGTTAATGTCATATGGTCTTAGCACAGCATTCGTTTCTTATGTATCAGAGAATAATTATCATCCCAAACTGTCATCATTGTTAAGCCCAGTACATTGTACATTGCACCATTGTAACATTACCGTGTTTACTGTAGCTAAAGCAGTTCAGTTGGTTTGATAGGCTAAAATAGGCAAAATACCATGCTAGTAGCATGTAACCACATGAAACAGTGCAGCCATGTGTTCTGTTGAGGTGCTGATGGCGACAGCTACCCTACCAGACTAGATTCAGGCTGACAGTAGAGCACATGCTGCAAAAAGTCTGCACCATGTTTCCATGTTGAACACACACACACAATGACAAGCCCTGAAGTTGACCAAAAAAATTCTGTGAGGGTATTAGGATTAGGATCTTTTACACTATGCATCCTCAAATACAGCTTTCATTTCAGGGATACTAACTGAAATAGCCACAAAACTTCAATGTCCCTTTTGTACGAGAATAAATGAAGAGAGGATTCCAGAGTAATTCCAATAACACCAATTACCAAACCTTGTCAGTACATTTGTCAGAGAAACTGTGCTATGAGACATGTGATACTCAACCTGCTGAATGATCATTTTAGTTTGTAAAGTCTTCTATAATCAGTGTTGGCAAAGTTAATTTGAAAATGTAATGTGTTACAGTTACAAGTTACCCAATCCAAAATGTATAGTAGTGTAACTATTTCAATTACTTTAGCAAAGGAGTGTAACTAAAAACATTTGATTACTTTTGGATTGCTTTTCCACATTTTCAATGAATTGTCAACTTCCAACCATTTCCAGAATTAAAAACCTGGAGGGGTTAACACTATTACTCAACACTGACTGCTGTCTAAATCGTTTTAACTCCTTATTCAATACCTCAACTCCTCTTTAATCAGAGTTTTGCTGTTTTTTATGCCTCAAATATTTGACATTCAATATTTGGTGAACTAAGAAGTTGTCTATTTTCTGTGGGATTGATAGCACATATCTGCGCCTGTTCAGTACAGCAAATCTTTACTTCCTGCAATAGGCTAGGCCTAAACTGTTTCTATCTGGTATTGCAGTGATCCTTGCAAATGCAGACTGCTTGTAGGCTGTAGATCCAGCAGTAAGTTGCCTATTCAAACATGATGAGAAATGTTTTTCTGCAGAAGATATTCAGATGTAACTCAAAATGTAATCCTGTATATTTTCTTTGGTAGGCTTTTTGCTCTCTAAACAAGCGGCAAGGACATCCATCAGTATTCATACAGTGCAATGGACACATGATGCAGATAACTAACTTATCCAACCTTTGTCATAATATCCTATTTAATTTCTATAAGGATGACGACATATGTCAATACAAGTCGCAATTTATATTTTTGAACACTTTAAGGGTCAGACACAGATTAAGTTTGCACTCACCAGCATATAAGCAAATCAGCAGTCTGCCACCCCAAACATTATAACATTTGGCCGAACCAAAACAGTAGCCTATGTTTACCCGTTAACACGTTTTGACAGCAATCAACAAGCAATCACGTGTCTGATTTGATCGAAAACTTTCTGTAACTCGGTAAATAGTGTCAATTTCTTAATAAAAACAGAACGGCAGTATAATAAATAACGTTAACGTTACATCGAAACTAGGACCGACATTTAAGTGGAAACGTAAAGACTTACAAGACAAAACTCAGTAGCTAGCACTCTTTTGGCACTAGCCAACAGCTAGCTAGATACACACACACAGTGTATCTGCTATGTTATTATGTGGATTAGTTACCGATTAATTAAATTGCCATTTATAAAACATAAAAAGTTCTGATGCGTTTTCATGGCTGTAGAATTCTGTACTGTTGCCAGTTGCAGCAGCATTATGGTTGTTACCTTTAGTGAACGTGCCCCTCTTCCCTTTTTTACTTCTTGGCATTTTGCCAGTCAGTTAGTCCGTCGGCCGTTTTAGACAATCTTAGCTCAGCAGTCACAGTGGGATACCCACGATGGCTGACCGACGTCCGATCCACAATGAACAGTCAGACCAAAAAGTGGGCCGATGGCTACCCACTCGATTTCAGAGAACGATGACTCAAAAGTAGCAAGAAAATTATCATCGAACTCGTAAGTCAACGTAAACGTTACTTTATGACCACTGAACAGCTGTAAGGTTACACACTACTGGCGAGGGCCTCCCGAGGTGCGGAATGTATGATTTCGCCTGAATTTGAACGTGTATTATCTATGATTGTCCTCAGGTAACCGATATCTAATGCCAGGTTGAGATGGTAAATATTTTTCGAAAAGTTTCGGATGGGGTATCGTGCACGTTGCTGCCGCAGATTCCACCATCTTCTCTTCGTAACCGCTTTCCCACCCGGCACGCTCCACCTCTGAGAGTATGTGGGTTTTAGAATTGTGGGTGTTGTAGTTTTTTCTGGTGCCGTCGACTAGTCATTTGGAAGGTGCAACACTAGTTCAATAAAATACACTTCCCACAACCAATCAACACCACTCAGCTGTTGGATAGGTTTGGTCTGTACGCTTGCAAAAAAGTGATGTAGTTTGGGTGTTGAATTCACACGTGTTACTTACTTCAACAGTTGTTTTTACATACCAGTATTGAAAGAATAAGAGCTACAATTAATACTCAATATTCAAAGCATAATTAAATAATTAAAAGGAATCTTTATTAGTTTCAATAAAAAATAAGTAAATACATTCCAAATAGCCTACATTAATTTATAAAAATATTAATTATAAAAATGACATCTATTCACTGATCACCCATATAACCAGGCAATCAACATTAATGAACTGTCCTTGTTTCCTTGCTCTGAGATAATACATCACATAAACAAAAGAATGTTTAGAAAATAGAGCTATGAAACATAGCCTAATTTATTTACCATGATTTGTGCCAAAGGAATGAAGAGAAAACACAAATTAAAAATGGCTAGTGTAAACTTTTTGAATAAACATGTTAATTCCAGATGATAATCCTGTGCCTCTTTTATAATGTTGTAAAATAGTTACAGTAGATCTAATTGAGTGTGCTAACCCTCTCTCTTATATCCTGGTGCATCAATAAAAAAGCCCTGTGGCTTACACTTAGGAAATAAAGCCATAGCACTTTAATAAAAACAGCTGAGATAAAACACAGTTATATCCTTGAGGAGTACCCAGCCTTGTCATTTCCATCAGGTACTTGCACTTCACGTCTTAAAGATAACCTACAAAATGACATCTTTGGTCCAGTTTTTCTTTCTTACCTTCTCCATATAAAAAAGACTGTGACAGGACCATTTTGGCAAGGAATGACCAAAGTCTTGAAATGTTTGTATGTTCTGAGGATTATTTCACATAATCAAAGCACTTTCATTATTACTCATTTTACATTAATAGTTGAATAAGATGAAACGTTAATAAACATTCTATGAGATTTTGATTAATAATAAAATTATTCAGATATCACTGCTTCTTACACATTTCATTTGTGCATATTGCTTCACAGAAATCTCGGTTAAAGACCTGGAGTTTGTTTTCAGATACAGATTGTAAACAGAATCTTAAATGTTGTTCACACCTGTAGCCTAACAATAACTATAAAGACAACTGGAATCCACACTGCCCAACGATGCGATATAACAACACTGCCCATAAGTCTTTTTAAGTCTAATACAAACCGGATTCCAAAAAAGTTGGGACACTAAACAAATTGTGAATAATAAAGTACATGGTTATGTTTGGAGCAGTAGTCTACTGTACACATATATCCATTCTCTATTTATCTTCTTTTCCACTCTCACAGTTTACAGCATTCCCCTCTTACTTAAGAGTACGCATGTGTCTCTAGGAAAGCCAGGGTATGCTTTCTCACAGCTCAGGCCTGTTTCTTACCATCTGACAAAAGATAAGAGCTTTGATCACACGTCTGTGGAACATGAAAGGGTTTACAGGCACAGACACTTTCTCCTTCTTTAAAAGCAATGACGCAAGCTTCAGGACACTAATCAGTGATTGAATTAATTCTTTCTTGGCACTCTCTGGCAAGAAAAGAAATGTCGGCTGTAGTAGCAGTGGTCGTGGAGGCGGCCTGGAGTGGTAGTCAAACAATGCAAGTGAAAAGAGGCAGTACAGGTAGGCATTCTCAAACAGGCCAGCCACATTATACATAATACACAACACTAGCATGCATTGGCGCCACCTACTGGTAGACGTTTAAAACGCAACAGCAATTACTGATATTGATAAAGGATCTTACCATGTCATTACTTCACTTTCAGTTCTGCTACCAAATCTCACCATAACAGCAAAGTATTTCTGTCATTACTTTTGTTGACATATTAACCACAATAAATCACAATTTTTCAGAATAACATTATTATGGAATAATACAAGTTGTTCCCATCACTTTACCAACTTATTACCACAAAACTGCTTTACCAATTTGTAAAGTGCTACGGTCTGTCCTCATGTGAATGAAGTAATGTCTAAAATGTCATGGTTTCTGAATGGGATCACTTTCAGAACGATCAGCCAGTGGTATGTCAGTGTCATTACTGTTGGCAGTGTCTCTATAGTTACAATTACCATTCTTTTTGTGAACTGTCATTTAAAAAACTTTTGCATAGTGTAGGAAAGTACATTAGATAACAGACAGTGATGTTACTATCTCAACATAAGCTTAGTAATATTGAAATTAAGAATCTAAGGAGTAAGGGCATAAGGTCACATTAAAGTCAGGAATGTTATTCTAGATACTGGCTAAGCCTGGTGTACACACACATTCATTTTACACATTCAACTAATCACTTACACACACACACACACACACACACACGCACACACAGTAGTAGTACATACAGAGTAATAAATTGGCAATGCTAAATTTTGCGGATTAGAGGCCAGTTTGTCATCCATGGCCTGATCATGGTCCCTGTTTAAGATAGTCCAGAGAGCAATGAGCCCTACTAACCAGTGTAATATTTAGAGGGGACAAAAGGCATTTTGCTAACTACAGCTGGCACTGCTTTCTTCCTGACTTCCACCTGCACGGCTGTGCCCACCATGCTAAAGCCGGCTTCCACATAACCCATGGCCACGTTCTTTTTCAGGCAGGGGGAAGGGCATCCACTGGTGACTTCACCTGGAACACGTAAATCATTTTGCATTGTTAAATACATGGCACACTTTTTGCACAGGAACAAATCATGGTAAAATAAGTGTTATCACCACTTTGGCCTACAGTTTCAGATGTGCCTTTATAGACACAAAGGCACTCAGATTGAGGCAAATCTGATTTGGGGAACTACATACAGACTATTAGGACATAAAATGCACATATGCTTACATACAATTCCATAATGTAATAGTATTACTGAATATAATTAGATGTGAGCATTTGTGGCATGTTGTATTTACATACTATTATTTCAGCTATTTGGAAGACATGAACTGACCTATGACACGGCCATCCGGTGCGAGGATGGGAGTGTGTTGTCGAACAGGTGGCCCAATAGAGACGACACCAACACGCTTCCTCTGAGTTTTTGCTTTGATCTGAGGAACCACTATTCCTGCCCCAGGGAAATCCCTCTGCTGACGGCGACGCTTGCCTTGAACACAGAAAACACACACATGCACACATGCACATTCAACAATCTTTGTCAATGTACAAAAGCGGAACAGATACATCTATTTCTAACAAAATTATGAACGATAATTCAAGTGAAATATCCATCACAGCAAAGGTGATCATTTTATATACTGTGTAGTAATAGGTCAGGTACAAGAAAAGTTGATAGTAGAGTACCAATAGTCCACACCAAGCTGGCCTCCACAGGTGTGGTGTGCTCATCAATGTCGTTTCCATAGAGACAGAGGCCTGCTTCCAGTCTCAAGCTGTCCCGTGCTCCCAGACCGGCTAGCTTGACCTCAGCATTACTCAGCAGCTGCTCAGTCAAAGCCACAACACTCCCACTGGGCACAGAAATCTGAGAAGAGTAAAGGGGGACACTATGACATGTAATACTGCCAGGAGGGACTGAACACAAAGTCATACGACATGGTGTTTACCTCTACACCATCTTCTCCTGTATATCCACAACGTGTGACCCTGCAGCCCTGGATACCAAACACTGGAGTCAACACAGAGGTCATGAAGGTCAACTTGCTCAGGTCATCGGTCACGCCTGGCTGAAGCACACGTGCCATAGAGGGACCTGTGGACACATAAATGAATCTTAGCATAGACAGGTTTCCTTTCCCGAAAGACATAAAAGTCCTGAAGCTCAGCCTCACCTTGCAGAGCGATCAGACCTTCCTCCAGAAACTCCAAATCCACATCATAGCCTGCAGCTTTGAACTCCTGCAGTCTGTCCTGAACACACCACCACACACATACAGTACATAATTGTTACAACTTAAAGCGGCACCATATACACACACCCATTAGACGCACATCAATTATGAGCAGACTAAATTACATGGTATTGTGACTATTGTTTTCTACTAAAGCAGATGGCAAGTGGGAGTGGGACTCAGCATAGATGGCTGAATGAGTAAACCCTTAGCCATGTCGAGTTAAAGAGGGGCTTTAGACTTAAAGAGGGGCTAAGCAACATTCTGTATTTTTCTCTCACAAGCTCCCTCAAAAGACCGCTGTATTGCATTGTATTGCACTGCATTCTATTGGAGGCGGTCCGCACTGCTGAACATTGCAAGTGCTGTATCTACCGCTATAGGCCACGGTGGCGCATTCTACACCGTTCGTTCGCAGTGTAATGACTCATTTTAGCATCCTAAACAGTATGAAACGGATTAATTAAATGAAAAATGTTGCATAGTGGGCCTTTAAGACCTAATTTAGGGTCAATGCACAGACACACAATAGACCTTCTCCAACCAGCTCTTCAACAAATAACTGATGGAGGCCCCATGGACAGTGCTGGTATCTGATTGGCCCAGGTGCTTTGTTGTTCTGGATTTGGCTTCATCTGCCCACTACTGGCACAGTCTAAGCTTTATAAATAATCTTGGGCATCATCTTGAATACACCACTGTACCCTACTGTACGGTACCTTTATTTCAATTAGGTTTTTAAATCCGGAAGGTACAAAGGGCTTCAATTTTGGCTTCAATAACAAGGCAAGAGATGCTGCGTCTCTCTCTACGCTACGTTAAATAAATAAATATTTTTCTTAACACTGTAGCGCTATGAGGATAGACCAAGGCAGCTCCAACTGGTGGTGTGTGCTGGTGTCATGTACATCCATCAATCAGTCAACTTCATGTCTATGTAGTAATGGAGTAGGAGAAGTGCACTGCTGTATGAGGGGGGTGTGTGCGGTCAGGTCTCTTCAGTCAGTGCTTATCTCACCTTCATGTGGGCAGAGTCTTTGTCAGCACAGCCAGCATTGGATACAACATACAGATATCCCTGATCTGTCTTAGTAACAATCAGGTCATCCATGATGCCACCCTTCTCATTAGTGAAGAGAGAGAGAGACCCCTGAAGAGAGACAGTCACAAACAGACATCAAGCAGAGAGGCACGTTACAGTATAGTGTAGCATGCTAGCCAGTATGCACATTAGTGAGGGAAACTAGCATTGTGCTCTCCAACATGGCCTCCAAGTCCAAGGTTCTTTGAGTGTATGGTGTTGCATGGGATTGTGTTCACCTCACCATCTTACCTGATTATCCTTTAGTTCAGCAACATCCGCAACGATCAAGGACTCCATGAACTTTATTCTGTCCTTCCCATGGACTTTGGTCTAGGAACAGAACCCAAACAACAAATGGTTGTGTCTGCAAAAAACAGTGATTCACTGAGAATTGTTTGACCACTACCAGCAAGTAGTATGCCTTGTCGTAGACTAGTCCAGACTTTAAGCCCTCACACACACAAACCTACTTTGATAGACAAATTCAAGTAAGCAATACCTGGAGCATGTGGCTGACATCAAACAGGGAGCAGTGTTCTCGTGTGTGCATATGGGAGACAATATGGCTGTCTTTATACTGCACAGGCATACTCCATCCTGCAAAGCCCACCATCTTCCCACCTTGCTCTCGATGGAAATCATATAGGACTGTCTGCTTCAGAGGGGCCTGATTGCCACAAACACACAGCAGACAGTAAAGTTAAAGGCGCTCACAGCGATGCTGTTTGATGTCACTTCTTGTTGACGTTCGAAGTATTGTCAAACAAAACGGAGGATAGCTCCCTCCTCCCCCTCCCTCCCATGCTTCCTGAAAGACTCATGAACATGCAACCCCCACCCAACCCCTCCTCCAAATCCTTCTTGTCGTTTATTGGCTGGAACAATGTTTGTTATGTTTCATTTCGTTTGTTATGCTAGGTTTGCCCACTGTGTTTTTTAGCCGTTTGTGGAGCCTGGGCTGTCTACAGAGACCGCGTTTTTTTACAGTGTGTTCAGGGGACAGGCAACTAGCAGATTGTGAGGAGATGTTTGCTGTATGTAACAACAAATGTTTTAGTCCTAAAAACGCGTCACATCGCTTAGAGCACCTTTAATTCCCTTTGAATTCGATCATGCAGTAACAAGTCTTACCAGCAGAGAGCATTGCATTTCAAAGCAATGTCAATAATTAAAAGTACAGGCTAAGGGAAAATGTGTGTCAACAGTAAATAAATGTACTACGTGGCATTTTACACTGTTACTTTGGTAATTAAAAGGCGTAAGATTTAAATCATAGCGTTGCACACATAATATTCAGTATCACTGCTAAATTATGTGAAATAGCCTCTTTGTGCCATTATTATTATTATCATTATTATTTATAGAATAAGCCTACTATGCAACAATGCCATCATCTGTGTTCACTGAAAATCTTGTTTCAGTTTGCAGTAATTTGCTTTATTACCGCTCTTTCTGCTACAGTACCAGTATCTGCACTATAAATGTGTAAAGAGTAAAACTATTATTAGTCATTATGGACACTCAGGTAGTTGTTATCTGTCAAAATGAAAAGTACAGTTTTCATTTGTAATCATCTCTCTCCCAGATACTGTACTGGATGTTTCAAAAACTTGGTTTTACTACACAACCACTGTATTCATCTATTAGTCTTCAGCTATTTTACATCCAAATGGAGACATATTCTGCTACAACAATAAGGCTCTGCCATTGAGGATGGAACTATAAATTACAGTCCCATAGTTTACTACGTTTAAGAAAAGGTTAGTGGGTTTGTAGATTAAGTATTAAAAGCATGTCAGTCATCTTACACAATTTACTGATATGATCACAGCCCACTGTAAAAAAAAAAAAAAAAAAAAAAAAAAGACTAATCAGATATAGCCTAATGTATAGACACATAACTTACCAGTGCAGGCAGTTTTGTGAGTTTGGCCTCTGACCTTTAAACTGGATAATACCAGTTTATCAGATTCCAAAGTCCAAAGCCATTGATGCTTTCACACTTTACTATCCGATAAAGGTCCACAAATTCTGTTTCTTTTTTTTTAACAGTTTTCAATAACAGAGCACAACCACACCTGCCTCTTGCAGGTCTTCGCTATGAGGACCAAGCCAGGCAGAATACACGTTTGTGCTCTTGCTGCATTTTTGTTCCCTGCTCTGCTCTCGTGCTTTCTATTAAAGGCCTAACGTTACCATCTGTAACATGTTGAGCACGAGGAGAAAATAGGACAGAGATTGTAGCTCGCATCACTGCTTTTGGTCGCGGAATTGCGCATCTGCTTGTTGGGCATGCATGACTTCAACAACAGCCTACAGTACGCCGATTTTATGCATCTCCATCATACGATAAAACATACAATGAACCCTTTAATTAATGTGTAGAAACAAAATCTCAGTCTACATCCAAAGCATCCAGTAAATGTTCTTATCCTACTAGCCTGTGTTGCAACAGCAGCTCGGTGACAAGTGTAACGTTAGCGTAACTTAAATTACCTCCAAAGTTGAAGCATGCCTCTCTTGCAAAGTTGCGGTTCCAAGTTTCAATGTTTGCAGTGATTTCCTCAGAGCCCGGTTACCTACAGCAATGCCCGGGCGACAGCAACCTAACATCGTTAGAAACATTTTACGTTCCTACTACACGCTCTGGGACCCCCAGCGAGAATATATTCGTTTAGTTTCTTCTGCTGGACTCCGCTCTCAACTGCATAACAGCGCTTTTTTGGCGCCAGTGGCTTGTGGGAACTGTAGTTTGACACGGCAAACAGCATCCGTGCAAAAAATATTTCACATTGTTAAATAGTTACATAGTACATTTTATGCAAGCTATCATACATTTTGGAAATGTTAAGGAGCTCTGAGAAAGTAGGCGCAGATTTGTCCGTGTCAATCATGGAAGTTGGATGAATGTATGTAGCCTAAATGGTAATGGACAAAGTAAGACTAAGGTCATATTGAGTCATACAAAAAATATTTCTCACACCCTTTGCAAGTAAGTTCAGAATTATTCCATCTACTCTTAAATGGTAATTAATGTTGGTCTGATGTTTCACCATGCGTCTTACCTTTGGCTATTACTTGTGGAAATTAAAATTCCTGAAACCTGATTCTTTTTTAAGACTATATGGAAACAAGATAACTGATTATAGGCCTACAACATTACATTTACACTAGAGAATATAAAGAATTCCATTTTGAGGCTGTTGACTTGTAGTAGTGCAAAAAACTACAGTCAACATATAATGTATATGAAAGTGAACTCCTTTCTGCTTATTTGCATGAATTGGTCTCTAAATGTAATCTTGTCACATTAGCTTCAGCACACTGTGTTTAGTCATATTGGTGTGTTATAGGAAGCTCAGATCACATAGTGACCGCTTGGATAACAAAACAATAAATAAAGGGGTTCACATACTGTGTTTAAATCAAGGTCTCAATGTTGTGTGGTCTATCTGTCCCAGCGACCCCAATGTAATAGAATCATGGCTTAACCTCATAGATGGGCTATTAATAGCCTCTCCACACTTGCACCCTAGGCACTATTTTTGTCTGGTGACTATTGGGCTTGGAAGAGGAGTGACCAGCAGAGACGCAACAGTTTAGACTCGAGAAAACCCTTCTACAACTCTACTTTTTAAACACAGGCTGATGATGTTTGGATATTATGCTTAAATAAAAAGGCCTACTAGTGGTACGTAGGGTCACAGATTCCTTAGGCATACAATCAAGATCTACAATCAAACCTCCCTTAAGACAATAGTTAGCCAACAGCAACAGCCCAGCTCCAGATGAGTCTACTGAAGACCTATTCAGATGGTAAGAGACAACAAGGAGATTTTGTGAACTAAAAAAGGGTTGCCCTTTGAAAGA
This sequence comes from Limnothrissa miodon, assembly GCA_017657215.1. Classification (NCBI taxonomy): domain Eukaryota; kingdom Metazoa; phylum Chordata; class Actinopteri; order Clupeiformes; family Clupeidae; genus Limnothrissa; species Limnothrissa miodon. Next base: position 101,156 of record JAGFZM010001993.1, on the reverse strand, counting down.
GTCGGATGCTATTAATCTGACTCTTTCCAAGGACACTACTGGAGTGTTGACGGCTCACCTAAAGGTGAGGGTTTGTGTTGTTTTATTTAACTCACAGATTATCAATTTTATGGTCCTTGTTTCTGTCGAAGATTTGGCTGGCTAACCAGCTGGCACACCACACGGTTTAAATGAGAATTCCCATTAAAGTTAACAGGTCAGATTTTGTTTGTGCAGTGGAATCAGACTTTTCTCCAAAATGCTGTCAACTGGTACATAAAAGTTTATTAGGGGGAAATGCACTCAACCTTGTTTTTCATGGCTGTTCTGGCACTGAAGAAAACGAGTTGTATTACCCTTTTTTCTAAGGTCTTCATAGAGCCGTACAATTGCATAGAGTAAAAAGATCAAGGCACTGATGGTCTTAATAAGGGTATGCAATCAAGATTTTAAAACCGTTTGTGTGAGTTTGCTCAAAGATACTAAAAGGCAACATACCAGAACCATGTAGCTACTGTAACAGCTCATCCCAATTACTTTGTGTGCTTCAGGGATGCTGAAGCAGACTCCCTCTTCACATCCTGCATTTGTCAGTGACGGGGAGCTGACAGAGATCCAGCTGCACTCAGTGGAATCCATAAACGACCTACACAGACACCAGTCTGAACAGAAAGGTAGAGTACCTGCTGTATTAATCTACAGTTGACACAGATATTTAGACCACAGGCAGTGTTATTTTCAGGATGCGCTCAGATCACCTAGCTGAAACAATCCATATGTTTATGGATTACCATGTGACAGATCAAGGGAATTAAAACACATTACTCAATGCATAAGATGTGTCCGCAGCAAGTTCATAAGATGCTGTAGAGCTGCTTGACCATGCACAATATTGTTGGCTTATACTGTTCCTGAAAGTGTTCACTCTTGGCTATTTTACCCTTTTATTGCTTTTAAAAATCAATCATGTGAAACATAATTTGGCTTTTTTGACAATTAATCGAACTAATTTCTACAAAGTAATGACAATTACTAATATGTAACATAAAATAAGGTAAAACAAGTGGGCGAATACTTTTTGTTGGCAATTTTTTTTCTAAAAGTATGAATGCTGCTATTTTCTACAGGTTATTTACTCAAATAGCGTTAGTTGAGATGTATGGACATGTATGAATGTATAGATGTAGCGGATTTGCAGAGCTATTTCTCTTTCCAGGGAGACCAATAAAGTAACCTTGAAGCTATGGAGAGTACCAGACATATTTATTTATTTATTTGTTGCAGCAGGAGGCAGACCTCCCCTACGCCCTTTCCCGCTTTCGTCCAATGGGAATGTGTCAACCCCAGTTCTCAGGACTACTGCTCGACAGATGTGCGGGCCGTCCCAAGAGGCTCTGAAGTATTACCCCCACATTCTCCTAGTTGCCGGCCTCAGCATCCTCATCACCACCTTGGTCGTCATCCTCTTCGTCGTAGGTAAGAAACCATTCCTTCTTCCCTTCATGCCTTATCCCTCAACCCCCCATCCCTCCCTTCATTTTGACTGCACTGCATCCTGTGAATGTCAGAAAGAGTTTGAATGTTTGGTGGTGTATCAGGCATAGTCTTAGGCATAGTCTCTCTCTCTTTTTCTCTCAAACAGTCAAGCAGGCCAGTACAGTGAGCTCCCTTTCTGAGCTGCTGCTGCAGCATCAGGGTCATATGCATGAGATGTCTGAGCTCAAACACAAACTGCAGCTCCTGGAGCGGAACCTGACCAGCACAGGCCGCTGACTGTCTAGCCCTCCCCAAACCAACCACACTAAACCTGTGCAGTAGCTGTCAGTTTGTGTGGAAATGTACCAGTAAGTTTACAGTGTCTTGTATATGTGTTTTTTTCCTGTCTATTAGGACCATGCTCTCTGGGAGCAGCTTGTGTATTCATGTTGTTGAGTTGAAACTGTCTCTTTGATAATAAACTTAAAAAAAAGAGTTAAAAAGTGTGCTTTAGTGCTATTCTTAACCAAACCAGGTTTTGGGCTGGGTTGTCCCACTACTAATACACTAGCATAAAAATGCAGCATGCAAGTATATACCATTTACCAAGAATTATTGGTAATGTATGGAGATTCTACAGCCTCAAGAATGATGGCAGTGGATCTCATAGAAAAAGCGAATGTCTCTCAGCAAATCTTTGTGCTTCACACCTCTTGTTTCTTTGAGTGCGTTTGAATTGGGAAGACATTACAATGAGCAGCACTGAACACAGATAATACAAAAGACAATTTTTTGCTATTCTTCCCCAAATTCCATATTATTGTTAAGACACATGAAATAATCTTTCAGTGTGGACACACTTATAGAACAAAAAGTATATGTTTACTGTCCATATCTTTCGTCACAGACCTCTCTAGTTCCCTACAGGACCAGCATTGCTTCATATAGTGGTTATTTCAACAAAGCAAAGCCTGTCACAACACACCAACTGAATCTGAGTTTGAATGGCCTCTCAGAAAAATGGGTTTACAGCTAATTTGCCAATAAATACCCATTATATAATTATGGAATGCAATATTGTTTCACATTTGTTAATGTTTTTATAACATCCTTGTTTTTATCACTCCTTGCATTATCTCAAACTTTCACCGTATGAAACAAATCAGAAATTAAAGAAAAAACATTAAAAGTTAAAGTATTCAATGTCATAGGTATTCAATGTTGTACACTTTTCATAGACATACATACTAGGCCATACACACAGCACCAACAGTTATCTGTCTGTAAACACATTCTAGTCTGTTTTAGGTTTGTCCTTCTTCTCACAGGCCAGGCCGCTCCACCCGCGCTCACACACACACTGGAATGTCTTGCGTAGCAGGGTGGGGTCCTTCATCTCATCTGCCTGGGGGATCATGTGACCTGAGTGGGGCTGGTGTCGCGCACAGCGACCGTGATCCCCACACAAAACCCTGCCACAGCGCTGCACCCCACCACGCAGCTGAAGCACATACTCACCCAGTACATTCTCAATGTAGTCCCGCAGCAGCAGACATTGATGCTACACACACACACACACACACACAATAATGCACAGTAACAGTAAAAAAATTAACACAGCACAGTAAGTATCTGGTAACACTTTACTTGACGGGTCAGTACATGACACATTCATAACTGTTGTCATAAACCGCACAAGTAAAGTGTTACCAAGTCTTTTCACAGAGCTAAACTAGACCCAGACATACCTTAGACTTGGCAAAGGTGCGCTCACCCCACAACACTAGTCCATCCACTCCCAGTGCTGCACTCTCTCCCAGTACCTTCTCCAAATACGTCTGTGTAAAGTTAACAACCAAAATACATACATGCAATGCTCAGAATAAAATGATCACACAGCGGCATAGATATATTCTAATGTCAAGAATATAAGAAAGGTGAGTTGCAATTTTGAGCATAAAAATAAATGCAAATTTGCTAATGATGAGCCTGTTATAATACATAAACGCATTTCAGTCTTTACTTGCGAACATTGAGCTGTTCCATGGATATACCATGTTCTCACCTTATTAAGGAGATGCAGTGTGTGTGTGAAGGCGATTCTTGTGTAAGGTATGACAGCAGTGGGGGTCATGTATTTGGTGTGCTGGGTTGCCACTCTGAGGGCCTCCAGTATCCGGTGGCGAACCATGAGCTGTGTGTGCCCCAGATGTGCTAGTTTCAAGGGCACATAGACACTGGGGTAGAGCGCACTGCTCTCCCGCCACAGCCATGCTAGCTTGTTATTCAGCTCAGAGGTGCCGTTGTGGCACTGGCCTGTGTACCTGCCCTGGGCTCCTGGGTTAGTGTTAAAGCACATTGGGTAGCCGTAGAAGCCCCAGAATGCTGCAGGACGTAGGCGGATGGCGAGGCGCAGTGTTCGCAGCATGAAGTCTCGTCCAGCTTCCTCAAACTCTCTCTTGGCCAGCTCTTTGACTTCCCGCGGCATCAGCTCTGGGTGGTTCCACCTGGCCAGGCTCTCAGAGAGCTTCCGGTAGACTGATTTGGACCCAAAGTCCCAGCGCCAAAGAGGCCGCCAAGCTTCCCAGTCCAGCACGGCCAGGCCAGTGAAGTCCTCAGTGAGCAATGCTTCCAGCTGTTCTCCAGTCAGCGAGAGGTGAGCCTTGAGATCAGCCAGTTGAGGAATGCCTCCATTCACCGGTGAGCCAGAGGCTGTGAAATAAGGGTAGAGGCCAAGGCGTTGCCTGTAAAAAAGACTGACCTCTGGGCCCTGAAAATGTTCTTTGGGGTTGTATGTGATGCCATACTGCTCCAGGGGCAGAGAAACTCCGTAGCGGTGATGGCAGCGTCTAGTGGGCATGTTCCAGACCACAGGGAAGCCATGTCTCTTTATCCAGCCTTCTTCTGAGACAGAAACACGTAGGTTGGCAGGAGTCAATATCAGCTCTGATATCAGGACAGCCACAAACAGGAAGAACATGGTTGGACTTCCTGTAAACTACATATTTACAGATCAATGTGTTAGTGGGTTCATCAGCTAAAGTGTTAAAGACCATTTTCACACACCACTTTAAGTTTTGTTTTAAAAGCTTCCTCATTTTGAGAAATTATTTAAACGGGTCAACTTTGACATTCACAAGCTACATGACAATATATGGACACCTCCTTTTCAACTACTCAGTGTCTAACAGCAACCACAGTAACCTGCTGAAAATACAAGGTATACCATATGAGAAGCAACAGTGTTTTCAGCTTTTCGGGGGGGGGGGGGGGGGGGGCGGTGTCCTTATATTGTCATGTAGCTTGTGAATGTCAAATTTGACCCGTTTTTGTGT